>CAVNVB010000171.1:0-52270 GCA_963691665.1 Clepsis dumicolana
GAACCGCTGCCAGGACTGTCTAGCATGTCTTCGTACAAGCTTTTGCCCATCAGTTCTTCATAAAGACTGTCCGTGTCAGCAGCCTGATGACGTTCACACTCAGCTTGGAGGATACCGATATCTCTGTGCGCTTGATTTAGTTCACATTCTAAGCTATGAATGCGCTGCAATGCTTGTTCGTAATGGGCTGAACAGTCTTCAAATGAATCCACTCTAGCCTGCAGTTGAACCAGCTGCTCAAAGGTGTCTTGGTATTGTATGTCCAGCTCGGCCAGCTGGTTCTTCAGACCTGTGTTTTTATCCACGACCTTGGTCACCTCCACCTCGCTGTCTTCCCTTTCTTTTTCTAGTTGTGTGCATAAATTTTTATAATGTTTTAGTTCCTGAAGCGTTGCTTTAAGCTTGATTTCCTGTTGGCGCGCTGTGGCCTTGCGGGTTAGTACGTTTGCCATAATTCTCTCTGGCCCTGCCACCGGTTGAAGTCAATATTTGAAATTATTGTTCTTCACTGTGTCACTGAAGTGTTTTCAAGAATTATAGTGATCTGAAACTAACCACAACGCAGCTGAATACCCGGCATAGGAAGCAAAGAAGTCAGCAGTCAGGAAATAATAAAAAATAAAAACCAATAAGAAAAGTAGAAAAAGTAAGGCAATGGAATATTATATTTAGTTACAAGAGAATAAGTTAAAGAAATGGAAGGAACACTCGAATGTATGAAAACTAATAAAATAAACAATAAATAAGGATAAAATATGAAGACAGAAATACCCGGAGCAAACAGCTGATTGGGTCAATGTCAATGACTTATTTGAATTTAACCGTACGTGCTAATTTTGTAGTAGTGTTTAGAATGTAAAAACTACGGAAGGTACATCGACAGTATTATAATGATAATAATTAAATCAATAACAATACTCCCCAGGTTATTAAAACTGCATCAGTCGGCGTATTTTGTTCAAATTACAGTCGTTGACCCGTTGACGGTTGTCACTTTTGCACTGATAAATATTGACTTCAATACAGCACTTTTCGGTGGGATAACGTTTTCACAGCTTAATTAGGATTTATATAACAATAAGCAACGATTATTTATTAAAATTGCCGAGTAAAAATATTTAAAATTGCATTAAATACGATGACGTTCTCATTTGACGTCTTGTCAGATTGCGTTCCACAGAGTATCGTTATTCGGGATAACTAAGAGACAACGGCTTTCAATAAAAAAAAAAACAACAGACGTGGCTGCATGGATACAGTTTCCCATGCTTATCCCTGAAGGGGGAATTAAAAGATAGCTAATCAGCTGTTGGCATGATTATTGAAGTGTATGGACCGGACTGATTTTGACAATGTTCTCGTAATTGCTTTTATAAATAAACTTTCGCATTGTAAATTAGTGCGGAGTGCATACTTTACGAACGTTATTCGCAGGCGCAACAATTATTGGTTCATGAATTTTAATATCATACCTAGTACTGCACAGGGGACCTCAATATTAAGCCACGGGCTTGGTAGGTGTCTATACAGTTTGTTGAAGGATTTATATCGTCAAGGCTCTAAACGAAAAGTCATCATTATCATCACCATCATGCCTCAAGACGTCCACTGCTGGCCGGCGGCCTCCCTCGCGGCTCTCCAGTCAGACCGGTCTTGTGCATTCCGCATCCATTGCGGTCCCGCGATCTTTACTAGTATCGAAAAGTAGTCTTATTTAATAAACAAATAAAAAATATGCTTGTACTTAAACATTGCATTACACTGTTTATTTTACCAGTTGTTTAACAACAAAACGAATAACAAACAAATTAGCATTACCATTAATTCTAACTGTGACAATAAAATCAAACGTTACAAAGTAACATAATTTTCCCCTAAAATTTTCCACTTCTGTTGTTAATTTTTAACACAATTGCGATGCAAATGGCGGACATAGAATTAACGCGCGCGTTTGTTATAAGTTGGCAACCCAGAACCGTTAAATTTGAATTTTAATGGCAACACTGAAGTTATTATAGCAACACTGGTTCGGTTTGAAACAGAAAGCACTTATGCGGGAGTTCACATTACCTTATCTTTGCACTACATTTTTTCGACTAGGTACCTAGATTTACGCGACTACATTTCGAGAGGACGATGTCCTATATTTTTAACAGACTTCAAAAAAGGAGGAGGTTCTACGTTCCACTGTATGTATGTTTTTATAATAATAATTATGTATACGTGCAGCACACGTACACGTCTATAATCAGGCCTAAATGTGAACTACACAAAATAATGACCATTTTGTGTAGTCATCATCATCTCCAGCCCAGGCACAAGCCTCGTCTCTGGATTAGAGGTCTTCGGCTAAAGTTCCCACAAGGGCCGCGTGCAGATTGGAAACTTCACACAAACCAACACCATTAAATTGCTTCACATGAGTGTCCAATATAGTACTTACTAGCTAGACGTGGTGACCCTAAACTACGCCATTCCTTGCGATCCAATATGGTCATGAGAGACTATTTAACACCCGACGAAAAAGAGGGGTGTTATAAGTTTGACCTGTCTATCTGTGTATCTGTCTGTGGCATCGTACTTCCTAAACGGAAGGACCGATTTCAATGCGGTTTTTTAATCGAAAGCTAGTTTAATCGACATGGTTCTTAGCTAAGTTTCATTAAATTCGATTCACCCGCTTTTGAAATATTGCACTTTGAAATGACAATGTCGGGGGTTTTTCAACTTTTCTAATTGAGAGACTGGAAAATATGCGTTGCCGCCTCCTGTCATAAGTACTTAATGATTTGAAGCTACCGCTTCGCATCAACCATTATTTATTTAACTTTTAAAAGGTTGCTTGAAAATAAAATATTGTTTCCGAACTACAAAGAGATCGCTCTGTAGCGATAAGGCCGACCATTGCTACCTTGCATTTTCTTTGCACGTTTTTTTTCTGTTTTGTTTATTTTGTCGTTTTCAATAAAGAGTTCTTGTAATGTATTGTATTGTTGTACTAAGGGTTAAAGTTCTTCGTCACTAAGTATCATGTTCTGTGTTAATTTGTCGCAACAATATGGATCATCATCATCATGTCAGCCTCAAGACGTCCACTGCTGGCCGGCGGCCTCTCCCGCGGCTCTCCACTCAGACCGGTCTTGTGCTGTCCGCATCCACCGCGGTCCGCGATCTTTACCAGGTCGTCGCTCCATCTTGTTGGAGGCTCGTCTCCCGGTCAGCGGATGCCATTCGGGAACCTTCTTCTTCGAGAAGTCTTTGACCAGTGTGTGTTGCCAGTGATGACTTACGGATCTGAGACGTTAGCCCTAACAATGGGCCTCATGAGGAAGTTCAAAGTCACTCAGAGGGCCATGGAGAGGGCTATGCTTGGAGTTTTTCTGCGGGATAGAATCAGAAATGATGATATCCGCTGTAGAACTAAGGTTACCGAGATAGCCCGAAGAATTGTGAAACTTAAGCGGCAGTGGGCGGGGTACATTGCTCGCAGGACTGATGGCCGATGGGGAACACAATGGATCATCATCATCATCATCACCAGCCTTTTTTTTACGACCCACTTGACTGCTGGACACAGGCCTCATCTCAGAATGAGAGGGCTTGACACTATGGATGTTTTAACATAATTTTATTTTTATTTTATTATCCTGCAGAATACAAAGGCTTTCTACTTAACTTACTTAACACCATGTTCAAAACTTGGAACACTAAAAAAGCTCAAGTGAAGCAAACCGAAGTAACTTCCAATATAACTTGAAAGTTTACACACGAGCTTTTAAGCTTTCGACGAACATGGTTTTTAACTAACTGAGCCAATAGCTAAAGATTTTCAAAGTTTCAGGAGCTTTTGTTGCTGTTTCTCGCATGCTAAGTGATGTTGGGAAGTTGGCACAGATTACAACAGAGCGATCAGTTGATATAAACGCTGTTAGTTTTTGTACAACGGCGTGGCCACTTGAAATGGACGTTATACAAACTCGATCGTTCGACAATAGAATCAATCGCTTTTAAATTGAGTATTTTTAACTAATCCCCGACGAAAAAGAGGGGTGTTGTAGGTTTGACATGTGTATCTGTGTATCTGTCTGTGGCATCATAGCTCCCAAACGGATGGACCGATTTAGATGCGGTTTTTTCAATCGAAAGCTAGTTTAATCGAGATGTTTCTTAGCCAAGTTTCATTAAAATCGGTTCACTTGTTTTTGAAATGACAATGTAGGGGGGTTTTCAACTTTTCTAAATTGGTTAGGTTATTAATAATGGTTATTAACTGTTTGCAAATAGATGATTGACAAAACAGAAAATAAGTTAAAAGCAGTACCTCTTTCGACGACCGAATAACCACTAGGTTAGAGACCCGGGTTCGATCCCCGGTCGGGGCAGATGTTTGTATGATGAATACGAATGTTTGTTCTCGGGTCTTGGATGTTTAATATGTATATAAGTATGTATTTATCTCTATCTATATCCGTTGTCTAGTACCCATAGCACAGGCTTTGCCTAGTTTGGGACTAGGTCAATTGGTGTCAATTGTCCCATGATATTTCTTTATTATTTATTATTTTACAAATCTTGAACCATGTGTTATAATGAACCGTCAAGTAATCAGCAAGGGGTAAGTTTACGTATGTTTTTTTTCTTAATGAGAATATTGTCAATCAGCATAGCCTAATATGTACGTACCTATAGAAGATTTTTTTTGTCGAAATAAAAACTTAAACTTTAAATTCAAATTCAATTTCAAAATTTTATTATTTATTATTTTTTTGATTCTACTATCGCTTTACAGGGGTGTTCACTTATAGTTACTCAACCCGCTGAATTCTTGACAGTTCATTGAACGCAACCTGTATACTCCACTTTTAACATGAAACTACCATGAGATTCAATCATAGTGAAATAAACGGACCAGTCACGTATATCAGTCGAGTATAGCCTGACATGTTTTGACTAATCCGTAGTCCTTCCTCTAGGAGCACACGCCACGCCGTACCGTGTAGGTATACTCCAGTCTGTTCTAAAAGAAGTATTTCAACTTGAGCCTCAATTAGATAAATTTACCTTTCAAAAATTATTTACAACTCGCACCGCATTTTCCAAGCTCTTTAATCAGCGATTTTTGCTAAAGTGCCTTCTCAATTCTAATCTTAACATTACGTG
This sequence comes from Clepsis dumicolana, assembly GCA_963691665.1. Classification (NCBI taxonomy): domain Eukaryota; kingdom Metazoa; phylum Arthropoda; class Insecta; order Lepidoptera; family Tortricidae; genus Clepsis; species Clepsis dumicolana. The sequence continues at coordinate 5,161 of CAVNVB010000171.1, forward strand.
CGCTCCGTATAACAAGATGCAGATCGCACGAAAATTGAGGTGTTTAACTAAAGTTTTAAACTCTGTTTGTTTTGAACCTGTTTGCTTTGAACCACGGTTAAATACGCTTCGCAGCGCAAAGATACGGTAAAAGTTTAACACATTGAATTTGTAACTTAATGATGGTTATAAGTTCGGTTTATCGTAATAATAAATTTCAAATGGTAACGTTTTAGAATGAGCGAGTGTGTATCTTTGGTACTTTTCGTAAATTTAAATTTAGTGCCTGTGAAGTTTTGGTTTGTTTAAAAATATGTTATTTAAAACTTATAATGTGCTGTACCCTACCAGGGTCTATGTGAAACACTATATGTCGTGCTATAACATCTATACTGTACCATGGTTTGCAATAAATAAACATGACATGAAATTTGAAATACTTCTTCCCGTTAAAACGGCTGGACGGATTTGATTCAAATTTTGAATGGAGATAACTTGTTCCCTATATTAAAACATAGGCTTTCTTTATGCCGGAAAATGGTATTGTTCCCGCGGGATAGCGATAACCGAATATAAACGAAGAGTTTAAACATGTCATTATGTAAAATGAATGTATCTTCGCCTATATCTGAAAATATGTTATCTGACCTCTTGTACGTGAATTGTGTGGCATTCGTATGAAGTTTTTTGGTACCTATCAGAGGGGTTTCCACGTCTTAACTTATTTTCCTGTGTGCCGTCTTTATTAGTAGCTTATGCTTATACAGGTATAAATGTATGTATGTTTTTACATATACAGCGTCATATTTTGCGTAGGAATCCATTGTAATAAGAAAGGCACGTCTCGAATGGCCTATAAAACGTATGGCAGTCTGTATGTTTATTGCTTCGCATTAGAATGAGGCGTAAACGGATCCACATACTAGCTAAACGTTTATGTATTTATATTACATATAACGCAGTCATTATGTTAGTTAACTACTGCTTTCGTAGGGATTTGAGTAGGTACACAGTTGGGTACCCATTCATCATCATCAGCCTATGTTCGTCCACTGCTGGGCATAGGCCTCTCCCATGGCACGCCACTGAGCACGATCCTCGGCCACTCTCATCTATCTCTTGCCAGCCGCCTTGCTAAGATCATCGCTCCACCGAGTCTGAGGACGTCCCACGCTACGTTTGCCGATCCGTGGTCTCCACTCAAGAACTCGTCTACCCCAATGGTGTTCGTTTCTTCGGGTTATATGGCCTGCCCATTGCCACTTCAGCGTGCTGATGTGGTGGGCTATGTCGATAACTTTGGTTCTCTGTCGGATCACTTCGTTACGAATTCGATCTTTTAGAGAAACTCCGAGCATAGCCCTTTCCATAGCACGTTGAGTAACTTACCCATTATGTTTTATTATTACAAGCTTTTATTAAGCTTTCCATGTTTGTAGGTATGTAAGTACCTATGTAAGTTGGGGTTAAATCTTGCAATTGGATTTTAAAACTTATCCTCAACCGATTGAGATGAAATTATGCACAATTCTGGCTTTTCTCATGTATAGGTCACGTTTGTCAACCGATTCTAGTGAAATTTTGCTCACAAATTGTGTTTTAGCGCGCTTCACATTGGCCACGAAATGAAGTTCGAATTGTGACGATGGTGAAGGCCTGGGGATCGATTTTTGAATCTCACTTGGTGACTAAATTCTCAACCATGACATTGATATCACTATTTGCCAGTAGCCTTATTCTTGAATGTCATACCCATCTACTAACATGCAGCTAATTTGCGTTTCTGTCATAGATAAGCATGTCAAGTAGATTGAGGTTAGCTGTCATTGCCATTGGTCAAGAAGTCACTCAGTGATCTCGTTTACGAGTGGGTGGGGGTATTCGTATTTATATCATAGGCATGAAAATTTTAGATTAAAAAATACGAACTTTTTAGAACACATGACATTTAGAAATCGACCCTGATGGCCGACTCTGCATAAACTTTTCTATACCGCCGTGCCTAGAACTAAAATTAGCGAACTAACTAGTAGGTAAACATTTCTCACGTACGAAATAACGCGGTGTAACTTTTTCAAAGCTGCAGTTGAACAACTGTGATTAGCCAGTTATGATGGAACTTTTAATAGATAGAGTAACTCTGATTGGTCGGTGAAAGCTCGCTCGGCGGTTGGTTCACGGGAGGTGAGGGCTAAATTTGCTAATGATTTTTCTTGAAAGAGCTATAGAAGTGAGCGATGCGCCTCAAATTCTTTAGTATTTCTCTCTGTGAGGCGTCTGTCCGTCTGTCCGGCTGTTTTCCTCTTACATTGCATTTCTCAACTTATTCTCGTGAAATTTTGTGAGTAGAGAGTCGAGCACGTCACGTCACGTCGAAACCGGCGTCACGTAAAATCGAATAGTAAACGTTGTCGATTTTGTATGACGTGTATGACGTTTGTATGATTTCAATTTATATTTCAATTTCAATTATTCATTGTCATGTACATTACAATAGGGGGATGTTACATTGGTACTATGTCAGTCCATGATGCCCTGTAAGGGCACACAATAATATAAAAACTAGTCTAGGATAATCATGATGTAAAAATATGATGTGAAATTGTTTACATTAAATTATAGGTAGAGTTATCGAAAATTTCCTCCGTCAAAGAGTCATTAAAAATGTGGTAATTAAAATAATATAAATAATATTTTTTAGTCGATGATGTCATAATAATTATTGTGTATGTATTATTATGAGGGTAGTTTACACTATTGCCACTGGGCGTTGGAGGGTAATCAGGAGTGTTTTAATAAACCAGTCATTGCTTGGAAATCGTGTTTGATTGATTTTTACTACACCTTTACATGGCGCAGTCGGTAGGATACGAACCTACGCTCCCAAAGGGAATCTGATTTTTAACACACCTTTATAGATAATTATAGAAAAAAAAAAAGAATACAGAAACGCCTGCAACGCAGCGCCAAAAGAGTCTATAGGGATCTACAGTAACACTAAATAGTTGTAAATACACTTTTGTTATACCTTATTTACCACCAGTGTCTGTAACAAACACTATATTATAAACTCTGTTAATAAAGGTAAAGCAACCTGGAATATCGTAAAACAAAAAATGGCTTCGACTTCTAACAAATCTGACATAAACAAAATAAAAAACAAACATAACATTACTTTACGAAATGGATCTGATATAGCTAATACTTTTAATAACTTCTTCATCGAGTGTACTAAAAATAGCTTCCAAAATAAAAAAGAAAATACCTGAAAAAAGCACAAACTATGTAAGCCAGTAACATCAAGCTTATTTCTCACACCAACAACTCCAGAAGAGGTTTATAAAACCATTATGTCCCTTAAAAACAAGAAGTCAACCGGCTATGACAACTTAACGACCCAATGTCTTAAATTAGTCGCTGCAAAAATAGCAATTCCACTCACGTACATAATCAATCTTTCATTGGAACATGGTGACTTTCCAGAAAGGCTTAAACTGTCTATCATAAAGCCGTTGTACAAAAAGGGTGGAAAAACAGATCTAACTAACTACAAACCGATTGCATTAGTTCCAGTGTTGTCTAAAATATTTGAGAGAATTATGTACTCGAGAATACTGGGGTTCTTAGAGAAATATGAAATCTTAACTCCTGAACAATATGGTTTTAGAAAAAATAAGTCCACGGCTTTAGCCAGTTTTACACTCGTAAAATACAATACAATACAATAACTCTTTATTGAACACCACATAACAGTCAAAACAAGAAATAAGGCACAAAGAAAATACAAGGTTAGCAATGGGCGGCCTTATCGCTACAGAGCGATCTCTACCAGGCAACCATAATGGAATAAAGGTAAGAACATATTAAAGCAGGTGGTGCTAATTAAAAAGGTTAAAATACTAAATAATAATAATAAAATAAATATATTTATTTATTTATATAATATATTTATATAAATATATATATAATATTTTAAATATTTACTAAATAATATTAACTCAAAAAGAGCCACCTCATGCTTGTTTCTGGATCTGAGCAGAGCCTTTGATTTTGTTGATCATGAGATACTGCTTAGTAAATTATATAATTATGGCATAAGAGGAAATGCGAAAAAATGGTTGCAAACATACCTACGCGACACAAATACAACCACAAATAACAAGAATCACAAAATTTGATGAAATAACAAACACAGTAAAAAATTGCGATTCCAATGTTAAATCGATAAATAGAGGGACACTCCAAGGTAGTATTTTGTCGCCTCTGCTATTCTTAATTTACATTAACGATTTTCCTTTAGCCACAAATCAAAAATGCATACTTTTCACGACGCAACGGTTATGTTTCAATGTAATGAGCTTATAAATACTCAAACATACTACGAATCATCTATTAACAATTCATTAGATGACGTAATAACGTGGCTGCACATGAACCACCTACAAATAAATACTCAAAATTTGTACAATTTTCTACAATTCGAGCTAGAACTTTAAATCTTCACGTTCATTATTAGAATGAAAAAATAAATGGGGCGCAAAGCGTAAAGTTCTTCGGTCACATTGATCAAAATTTATCTTGGAAAGATCACGTTGATGCACTAAGTAAGTAAGTAAGTAAGTAAACACTTTATTGTACAAAAAATAGGATAAAACACAAGTTACAACAATAACATTTGAGTACAAAGGCGGACTTATCCCTATCCCTATCCTTATCCCTATTGCACTACGTGGAAGGTTGCACAAATTTATCTATGCTCTAAAAATAATAAAAAATACAAGTTCTGTTGATACCGCAATAACAGTCTATCATGCGTATGTATGTTCACTCATCCGCTACGGAAATATAATATGGGGAAACTCATCAGCGGTCAACAGAGTGTTTATTGCTCAAAAAAAAATGCCTAAGAGCAATCTGGGCTCTAAAAAACTATGATTCCTGCCGACCACTCTTCTTGAGACATGAATTGATGACATTCCCTCCTATTTATATTTACGAAATAAGCAATTTCGTCAAACAGAACACTTCACTTTCCGAATTAAGAGACAACAGAAACAAAAGAGCTTAAAACCCATCTGCCTCTCAAAATGCCTCGACCAAAACTAAAATTATATAGAGACAACTGTTATTATATGGCGTCACTGATTTATAACTCAATACCACGCAAATAAGCAGCTTACCTGCTGAACAGTTCTGTAAAGTACTCAAACTATGGTTAACCGAACAATGTTTTTATTCAATCAAAGAATTCCTGTCGAAAAGTACATGTAGATGTAACAGATATTAAATACTCCAAACTTTATCAATTAAGTATGTTAGGTTTCTAATCGAGATTTTCTTCTGTTTGGGGTATTTACCCGTAGCCATACTTCCTTCCTTACTTTAAGTTTGTTACCCTAATAACTTAAGGGCAATAAAAATACCTAGTTAGTTACAAGAATTTCTATCTAGAAATGTGTAAAATTCGCACACCGGTTTCCGGCAGAATATGCTAGATACTAAGCACTATTTATATTCCACCCATTGTAACCATATTCAGCGAATAAACTATCATTCATTCATTCATTCAGCTTTATGTAAAGGATTTTTCTTCAATATAGTAAACCCATGTATCACAATAATACAAAATAAAATTTATTTCCAGTAATAAAATATTTCCCTTTCACTCCGTATTTCCCGTCACGCTCCTACTCCACTTTTTTAACCAGGACGAGGCACGAAGTTTGAAATGCAAAACTCTATTAACTATGCGGTTCAAATTGGAAATAAGTATGTACCGTAGGGTAAAGAACTGCATTAAATATTGGCTGCTGCATTTTTTATATAAAAATATCTTAGGCAAAAATAGGAACCTTTTAAGATCACTCACGTGTCTGTTCGTCACAGCCAATTTGCGCCGAAACAACTGTACTGTATCGATTAAGCTGAAATTTGGTACACATGTCACAGAAATGAAAAAAAAAACCGTTCGCCCCTCTGTTGATTTCAAAACCTACAAAATGTTTGAACAAAAAAAAGTACTTCAAAAATATGATAATTATGATTTCGAAATTAAGAGTCAATTAGCGCAGCGCTTTTTGTGCTAACCTAACCTACCAATGAATAACCATATTGTTTTCTATTAACATTACACAAAAAAAATACACTCAAAATACAGTTACTTATTTTTCAAATCAATGTTTTAGACTACCTTAAGCACGCGGTGTGATATTTTAAAAAGCCCCGAAAACACCCTCGAAACATTATTAGAATGCAGTAAAAAAACTCCCAAAGCAAACGCACGAAAAACGATATGACGTTCGCTCCGCAAGATTATAAATTGTTGCTTTTACCGAAATTAAATTCAGAACGCTCTTAATGTAGAGCAGGATGTAAATTGCTAAGAGCAGGCGTTAGAGAGTGATGGTTATACGTTCTTTGTTAGTGCTTCTTATAGAGGGCGCTGTAATGGGTTGTTTATTGTAGGCAGTTTAGAATGATGTCTTTTAATAACGCTCCTGGGTTGTAATAAAAGGTTCTTTTTCGTACACAGTTGGGTGTTCATGTGTTCTGTATTGTGATAGGAGTAAATGATGAATTTCTGTGTTAAACGAAGCAAAGAATTTGAGTGATAAATTGTTTGTTTGGTGGGAGATACTTTTCCGGTGGGTGTTATCGATAAATATACAGTTATTATTTTGGGTCACTACTTTTTATTACCCGACTGCCGAAGGTGGGTTATGTTTTCGAGCGTATGTATGTACGTGTACATATGTCTAAGGGAGTACCTTAGCTAGAGTAAACTACAGGTCTATATCTCTGTATTATAGCTACATGCAACATTAAATAACGTCAGATTACAGGACAAAAGCTAATGACTTATTTTAATTCTCCTCTTATGTCAAAAATATTTTTTTCTGAATTTCTTGGACAATTGAAAAGTAGACGACGAACTAATACTTATTTTATCAAATAAAAATAAAACTTTTTTTAACATGTTCACAAATAGGTACGTACTTCAGAAAGAAACACAATTCGCATTTAATTCCCGCCATCAATATCTGCCAGATATTCTAGTTGCCCATTTTTCCCTCGAAATATCCGCCCGATATAACCCTAGGGCCCCATCTGCAAAAGTGTTGAATCCACTCGCGACTCGCGACATTACAAATCGTAGCTTTTAGTCAAATCGTACTCGTGGTTACACCTCATTTGTTGCGGAATTCACCTCCGAGCGAGCAAGCGATACGCGGACCCCGCGCGCGCGACAGAGGCAGGCATATTTCTAGCAGGGTGTTTCTCCATGTGGATTGAGTATTTTTGTCAAGCGGGCCGGGCTTGTAATTTTTTTTATCAGAAAATGGGATGTCTGTATTTTTGATGGCTGTAGAAGTGGCGAAGTAATCTTTGCTGCGGACGTTTTCGTTCGCAAATTGTTACAAGTTCTTGTTTTGTACTGATGCTAAGAATTACTGTTTATTTAAGTAGGTATTACAAACAAGACACCATTAAGTGGTGATAAAATAGGACTTTAGCTCGCTGAAATTTTAGGTCAAATCATGTAAGAGATTTGTAAGGAAGATCAACACACCGGATAGATTAGGATTCATTATTTGTTATTGAAAATTGCAATAAATTTTAAATGTTAAAAATATAAGGAATCCACAACAAGATCGTCGAGATAAATAAAAATAAAATGTCAAAGCATGTTACATCATTTTATAAATTTCTATTGGAACTAATTTAAAAAAGTTAATTTACAAAATTAAAGTCAAAGAAAGTGAAAATATCACGAAAACAGAAGGAATAATAACAAATAAAATAAAACAATTATGGTACATAAACGGTACAAAAAATAAAAATATAGTCACAAGTCAATGCTTAAAATGAATAGCATTATACCGTATTACAAAGTAAAACCAAATTAAGCATACTAATTTAGTTTAGTTACGAAGGAGGTTATGTCCTGTGTGGTACCTTAAAACTTTAACCGTTACCTGCGCCCCACATTAAAAAGGTCACTACTTAGTTTTCCATCATAAAACTAGGTGATAGTTGACTTGTACGGAGATGTAGAGTTGCTAAAAGATACATTTTACACTTGATTATGAGCTAGTTAGTCTAAGCAAGCTTTGTGTGTGGATTTTTCTTATTAAGAAAAGTCTCAAACATTACCTAGAACATTTTTGCTTACTTTAAATTTGACAATAATTTATTTTTTTGTAAAAAACAATAACCGATTGAACAATTTTATTATTTCTTAACTTTGAATTTTAAACAGTATTTAGTGCGCTGGTTAAGCTCTATTAAAATTGTATTTGCGATTTATAAAATATTCACCGTTAAATTAATGCTGCAAATGTAATCCCTCAGGTATAACATATAATATGTATGTTTCACAGTATTACATTTTATTCTCATGCTTAATTAAAACGTGTTTGGGGTGATAATAATAGTATTCTTGTTCACATCCAGTCCCCTATCTCATGGCAAAAACTATCCAACATCAGCATAATTTCGTGCAAGTTTACGATTTTCCTCGTAAATAAAGGTGGCGCTACGTGCAAACTTTGGCGCTGCGGTCGTCTGTCACGGAGTTCCGGAATTAAATCTTGAGGTATTTTCGGTTACAATATTCTTCGGGTGAAGGGTAGAATATTGAGAATTGGAGTGTATACATTTTGGTATGTTTATTGTTTAGGATGAAGTTTCGGTTGTATTGGAAAGGCCAGTTATATGTTATATGACACACGTCGTGTGCCCTTTTCATGTCAAAATTAATTTGAAATAGAAATAGGAAAATGAATGAATTTGAATGATGGTATCTCTATTTTGCGGACACCAGAGCGTACGTTTTCTGTAAAAAAAATGTTAATACAAACTTTTTTTGATTACACTAAGTGCTCAGAGGGTCTAGTGTAATCAACTACCGAAAATACGTCTCGATCGCGGTTGCGTTACGGATGTCAAATAGTAAAAAAATTGTTTGTTGTTGATACGTGCCAGTAGTGGCGCTACTAATGTGACGTAGGTGCTTGAGGAGGACCACAATCAGCAGGTAGAGCAGGGAGTGGGAAGAAAACAAGCACTTCAGCAAGACACTTTATTTCCAAGCCAACAATAGCACAGACTACGCCTACGACTCTCCTATGAGCTACTGTAGGATGGCACTGGCCTGAACAACGCGATCAACGGAAGGAGACTGTTCTTCAGGAGTAGGCGTCAGCGCGCGGAGTCAGCTGTAGTGGTAGCGACGGTAAAGCCTGTCTGGCCTCAGAGCCAGCCCGAAGATGAGGAGGCGGTCTAGACGCCCAGGTCACTAGCGGTAGGGTGGTTCCTGGAAGGACAGCAGGCATTAGGGCACTGCTTGACCTGGCCACTCGTAGGGGTCGGTTACTGTTCAAAGCCAACGGCCATCCAAGATAGTTTAAATTTGAAAACTAGCGGCGGTTAACGGAAAGAGGTGGCTCGGAATAGCTGTTACATTTACAACAAAATACGGCACACTTAAGCGGGTCTGAAGCAATGGAAACTCACCCCAGTGGGAACTTGATGACACACGCACTGGTACTTAATTATGTATTTTTCGGAGCTTAATTAGTAGCTTAAAAGTTTGACGTGAAGTATTTGGGACGTGTGCTCGCAACGGCTGTTACAGCCAGACTGACAGCGACTCCTTATATATAGCAACGTATATCGATCTATAGTTATTGTTTTTATGTGTTTAGGGTTCGGCAAACGGAACGCATACAGATTTGCCGAGGCTAATTTACCCGCGCGCAGAACAATTTTATTAGTGGTTCCGTACAATTTTTTTTTTAATTTACAGATTTATAAGCGAATTAATTATGATACATTTTCTTTAGTGTTTTTTATAGCAGTATTAAATTATTTTAGCTTATTATTATTATTATTATCTTATTTTGCCCATAGTAATTCAGACGTAAACGCGAACGCGATCGAGTCTTTTCTTTTGATCGTTGATTACACTAGTGCTCTGAGCACTTAGTGTAATCAAAAAAAGTTTGTATTAGTTTGTAGCTTTTTTCAACAGAAAACTTTTTTTACACTCATGATTCATACATCAATGTACACGTATTATATAAGCAGGGTTGAGATATATGCCGCGTCACGCTATTATCATGATAATTCATGCCATATATGCTCATAGTCATAAGGATGATTTATTGTGTTTTTTTATTGGGACTTGATAGGGCGAAGATAGCTAATGTTATATGTAATATCGTGTATCATAAAGCTTGGTTGCTTAGAGTATTAACGTGAAACTACCGTGAGATTCAATCAAAAGTGAAATAAACGGATCACTCACGTATGTCAGTCGAGTATAGCCCGACATGTTTCGCACTAATCCGTAGTCCTTCCTCTGGGAGCACACGCTACGCCGGTGGCCGGTGGTGGCGGTGGTTTACGTCTCTCCATCAGCGTAGCGTGTGCTCCCATAGGAAGGACTACGGATTAGTGCGAAACATGCGGACTATACTCGACTGACATACGTGAGTGATCCGTTTATTTCACTAAGACTCAATAATAGTGAAATAAAACAGATAAAAAATTCTAAAAAAATACTGCGTCAACGGTGGGTGTGAACGAGCCTTTACAGAGTGATGTGATCAGTGTAGTGTGCTATCCTGCATTTGACAATAATAAAAATGACAATGAAAACGAGGGTAGTTGTGTGCCTCTGTCTGCTGCGTCTAGTAGTTACGCGAGCAGAGCCGCGGCGTGTAGTGTGCGTCTCGCTGCCGCTAGTCGTGCGCTCCCAGCGGAAGAACTACGAATTAGTCCGAAACATGTACTAAACTCGACTTATATGCGTGAGTGATCCGTTTTATTTCACTAAAATTCAATCGTAGTTGAATAAACAGATCAGACACGTATATCAATCGAGTATAGCCCGACATGTTTCAGACTAATCCGTAGTCCTTCCTCTGGGAACACACGCTTCGACGGTAGCGAAACAAAAACTGCCCGCCAACGCTCTGTTCGCTACTACCCTCGTTTTCATAGTCATCTTTATTGAGTTAATTTGCGGAGGTCTATATTTATAAAGTAAAACAATTTACACACACACACAAACACACACACTCGGCACTACACTCTACAGTTCACAATGTTTATATGCGTGAATGATCCGTTTTCTCCTAATCCTAACTAATATTATAAATGCGAAAGTAACTTTGTCTCTCTGTTTGTCTGTTTGTTACGTCTTCACAGGTAAACCGCTGCACCAATCTAGATGAAATTTGGTAAGAAGATAGTTTGAGTATTGAGGAATAACATAGGCTGCTTTTTATTCGGGAAAATTATATAGTTCCCGCGGGATAGCGATAACCGAAACCTATGCGGACGAAGTCGCGGGCAACAGCTAGTTTTTCACTATAAAAACAATTTGCTGATCCGCAAACACTCGTGTCAGATAAGTAGTGTTAGAAGATAGCGACAAATTAATGTATGTTTTCAAATGAAATAGAAGCGATGCTACTTACTGTCATATCACCATTTTTTTACGTCCCACTGTTGGGGCACAGGGCCTCCTCTCAGAATGAGAGTGCTTGTGCTATAGTTCCCACGCCGGCCCAGTGCGGATCGGGAACTTCACACACATCATTGAATTGCTTCGCAGATGTTTTCCTTCACCGAAAAGCTCATGATAAATTACAAATGTAATTCCGCACATAAATTCCGAAAAACTCAGAGGTGCGAGCCGGGGTTTGAACCCACGACCCTCTGCTTGAGAGGCCATAGGTCAAATCACTAGTACTACTTACTGTATAACAATCATATTAAATTAAACAGTTTCACCACAATACCCAGATTTAACAAGACCGTTTAGCAGAAAAATCCCTGACAAGTGACACTCGAGACTGGGTAACTTTGCCAAAGAAGGAGTTTGGCAAAGTCCCGCAAAGTCTGGCAAAGTTTGGCAAAGTCGTGTAATTCAAGTTCTACTTGTGCCACTGTACATGCAATGTCCTATTTCCAGACCTTTGAGATTTCTATTTTGTTGATGAAATTTTTGTTTCATTAGGTTTTGAGAGTTGGTTCTACTTTGCGCCTTCTACTACGAACAGTTCGGTATTAATATAGGTCTGTCTTACAATATTAATACCCGTATTAATTCTACACCCACACTATATAAATACCAAAAACTTAATTCCGAAGTACTATGTACTCGTAAGTAGAAACTTTTATGCTGGTAACAGCCGTATGACGTCAAGCTTCATACAGAGTGTTTTTATTTAGATTATAGATAACCACTAACAACTTATTGGTTTACGTATATTTTATTGACACTAGAGACGGCCAGTACTTATAAAAATATTATCAACCTTAATGAAAATGTCGGTTACGCGGTATTGTACGTCCTCGCCGATTTGTATCATCTATCTCACTATTTTAATATGTTGTGTATATTTTATAAAAACACCCTATATGTCAATTAGCGTCATAAAGACGTTACCGGCATCTAAGTTTCGCTCCCTGATCAGAAGTCTTCCGAGGGTCGAGCACGACTTTTCGAAATCTGCGTCACGTAAAATCGAATAGTAAATAAATAATAAATAAATATCATGGGACAATTGACACCAATTGACCTAGTCCCAAACTAGGCAAAGCCTGTACTATGGGTACTACACAACGGATAAACATACTACTAGATAAATACATACATGTTAAACATCCAAGACCCGAGAACAAACATTCGTATTCATCATACAAACATATGCCCCGACCGGAGATCGAACCCGGGACCTCAAGCTTCGTAGACAGGGTCTCTAACCACTAGGCTATCCGGTCGTTCTAAGTTCTAAGTAAGTTTAAGCGCCCGCCTGTGAGCGTATTTGGAACTAAAATTTAGTTTGAGGTTCTCTATCTCGATACGATAACCGTAACGTTACGCAGCATTCGTAAAGTCGTGCTCGACCCTCTGAATTGTTGCTGAGACGAAAAGTACCCCAAAAAAGGTCAATTGACAAAACACGCTCTGGCAACAGTCACTTCGCAATGTTGCCACAACAAACAGGCATATTGCTTTCTTCCCCTTGCCACGGAGTAATCAAATTTGTAGCTGGCAATAATTCTTCAATTAACCAGACGGCGGAATGCGCGAGTGGGCGGGGAGGGGCCAAGTTAAGAGCGACAAGCGAACGTATTTAGGTCATAATCCCAAACCGCCAATGGTAAATTGGATATACAAAGCGGTCATACTGCCAAGAGTGCTCTATGGAGCTATAGTGTGGTGGCACAGGGCCCGAATCAAAGAGTATCAAAAAGAGCTGAACAAGGTGCAAAGACTAGCATGCCTAATGATAACTGGGGCGATGAGAACCACCCCCACGAAAGCAATGGAGGTTATGCTGGGTCTTAAGGCCTTACACTTAGAAGTAGAAAAGAGAGCCATGGAACAGTGGCATAGAATGAATGCATGCGGGGAGTGGAAAGGAAACCACACCGATAAGAGGCATGTACTTATACAGAAGGAGGTGGCAACGAAGTTAGGAATGATGACTGGACACAATGACCTCATTAAGAAACAGAAGACCTTCGACAAGAAGTATCGAGTACATGTTGGAGAAAGAGAGAACTGGAAGGTAGAGGTCGAACACCCGACAACCATCTGTTTCACGGATGGTTCAAGAAGGAAAACGACCCAATAAGCCGGAGCGGGTGTAATTATACCCAAACTAAGAGCAAGAGAGTCATCACCACTAGGGAAATACGCCAGTGTCTTCCAGGCAGAAATATATGCGGTGACAAAATGCACCCATATGATACAAAAAAGCCTAAGGGAGGGGCGGGATGTGGGATCGGTGGTGATATACTCGGACAGTCAGGCAGCATTAAAAGCGCTGAAGAAACCAACAATCAGCTTCTCACCGGTGAGGGAATGTAGAGAGGCGCTTAATGGACTGAGCGACCGCACAAAGGTTACGGTGGCCTGGGTACCGGGACATCAGGGAGTAATGGGCAACGAGAAAGCAGACGAACTCGCCAGGGAGGGAGCTGGAATGGAATTTATAGGCCGAGAACCAGTACTTCCAATCTCAGCGGACGTCACTAAATGAGTTATGGACAAACTCAAGGAGCAGGAAGCAAACGCAGAATGGAGACAGGAGGCGGGCTGCAGTCAGTCAAAGATGATGATGGGTAGTATCAACCAAAGAAGAACCAGGTATCTACTAAACCTAGGTAAGAGTAGCTTAAGACTTATGACAGATATAATCACTGGACATAATGTATTAAACAGACACCTAAGTATCATGGGTATTAAAAGCGACTCCTCCTGCCCACACTGTGGGAAGGAGGAGACGAGCAAGCATGTCCTAGCCGAGTGCTTCATGTATGCGGCTGCGCGACGCGAGGCATTCGGAAGTGATGAGCTGAGAGAAGACGAACTTAAGGATGTCAACCTAAAAGATGTCCTTATGTTCAGCAGGAGAACGAGGAGACTCGAGGAGAGATGCTGCGTGGGAGCGCCGCTGGGGCAGTAACCGTCGGCTCCAAACCACGGGGAACTGGGCTGAATGAACGCACAAGACGATCGACAGCCCGCCTGATCCAGCCAGGCGTCCCCACACATCATCATCATCATCATAGGTCATAATCCCAGCCAACGATATTACGTATAAAAAACCTTGCAAGAGCGTGTCGGACACGCCCAGGATATGGTTCCTAAGCCATTAAGAGAAAGCCCTGGCATAAATATCTAATTTAAAGGTATTTTTATCACACTTATTCGAAACCAGTGTTAACAGAGCCCTACTCCAAAGCAAACTGTCCGCAGTGTGGGTTCAAGTTTTATCCGTTACTAAATAAATATTTTATTTTTCCAGATTTTATCGCAGCACTTCTTTGGCCTAATTAATATGTGTATCCATGCAAAATTACAGCTATCTGGTACCAATAGTCTCTGAGCTATGCCGCGGACAGACAGACAGACAGACAGACGGACATGACGAAACTATAAGGGTTCCTTTTTGCCATTTTGGCTTCGGAATCCTAAAAAGAGGTAATATTATTGTCATTAACACGCCGAAAATTAAGCCCTGAAAAGGCTATAATTACAGACTCTTTGGCCTCAGTTGCTCTTTAATAAGGTCTGAACTTGAGCGCAAAATGTCAACATGTTAACCTATTAACATAATTAAGATTATGTTTCATCATCATCATCATCATCATCACTATGCATGATCACCATCAGACCATCACCATCAACACGGGTGTACAAGATGCATGTAATTGCGTCGAAATATCGGGAGCTCATCTAAACCTGGCCGGTAGGGTAATTACGTAGGTACCTATTTTGACACTCGTCATCGGATTCAATAACATCCTGTGATTCAATAGTAGTTTATGCAACTGCTACATAATGAGGGTCCTTAAAACATGAGTGTGTTTTTATGAAACGAGGCGAAGCCGAGTTTCATAATAGGATCACATGAGTGTTTTAAGGCCTAATTATGTGGAGTTGCATGCATTACTTTATCTACACACATATTATAAGTACTCTAAGATGGGTTTAGAAGCCGAAGGCATATATCATACCCATACCTGTCACGAATTTGACTGTTTTTTTTTTCAATCATAGACAAATATACCGAGCTGACGTTTCGTAAACCGTTTTTTTTTTTGTAAAAAAAAATCAATATCACATTATTAATTATACATGTCGGACTGAACTTGACTTATATACGTGAGTGATTCGTTTTATTTCACTATGATTGTAAATTACATTGGTCGTCAAATTCGAAAAATTGAATTCGATATCGAAAAGTCATTACGACATCGAAACTAACCAACTTAGAAAAGATGAAAAACCCCAGACATTGTCATTACAAAGTTCAATATTTCAAAAACAGCTGAACAGCTGTTTAGCTGTTCGAGTTCGATTAAACTAGCTTTCGATTAAAAAAACTGCATCGAAATTGGTCTATCCGTTTAGGAGCTATGAAGCGACAGACAGATACACAGTTTATACAGGTCAAACTTATACACCCCTATTTTTCGCCGGGGTTTAAAAAAGAGGCTTCTGTTTGTATTGCAAGTCTCAGGCTGAGCGATAACCGCCCCGCTCTCGCCTCCGCTCGTGACTCACGCGCAACCAGAGGCATCAACGAAAATGACTTCCCAGTTAACGATTTATGAGTTACCTCGATGGTGTATATCTGTTAGATTACTGGGGACTGGAGGGCCCAACCCGTATTAACTTGGGTTTGAGGCTAGGTTTCTATTTTCAGTAAAAAAATACGTTTATCTACACATTTAATATCATAAATCCTCTGTAATGCGTTCGTTTTAAGAATTTTGAATATTGGCCCCCAATTGACGAAATAATCGCCTATAAAAAAACCGGCCAAGTGCGAGTCGGACTCGTACACGAGGGTTCCGTACACAGATTTTCCCGCTTTTCCCCAGTGTTTTACTTGTCCAGTGCTAGCCGAGCCCTGCTCCTTAGCAAAATATACGCAGTGTATGGTCTTGTGCTATAAGAGCTACCTTCATACCAAATCTCAAGTTTCTAGGACAACTGGAAGTACCGAGCACTTCAGGTTTTCACAGTACGGCAATTTGTACGGAAACAACCTTTTTTTAATGACTGTATCTTTTGATTGCGTTGACTTAGAACTTTGATTTTTTCACAGTTTCAAGGGACTGCAGTTGCAGTATTTGATATTAATATCAGCCTGCTACCTCCACGCGTCCAAAGAAAAAGGGTCTTAACAGACAAACAGACACGACGGCTAGAAAGTACTTACAGTGGAACACAAAACCACACCTACTCCTTCTTGAAGCCGTTTAAGTTAAGCTAAGTTAGATACCTAATGTAATGAACTATAAATATGGCTTAAGTGTGGTGGGTTATTATAATATTTAGTGGTGATAAGTATATTCAAATAAATATTAAAATAAGGAGTGCAGTATTCGCCAACAAACTGTACTGCAGTTTGGCGAAGTAATTATGTTAAATAGATATGTATATGTTTGTTATTAAATAAAATAAAAAATAATAAAAAATAATAAACGGCGTGGTAATTCGGAGCTCTGAGTACTGCTTTTAACAAATACCTAGCTTATCATTTTATTCAGCCTAGGCAGACAAACGGAACCGCACGAAAACCTCTACTTGTTTACAGAGTCTAAGACCGTGGATTAGTAACGAAGATCAAAACGATAAATCTACGCCAGAGGGCGTTGCCGGCAGCTTAGGCCGATACAGAAGGAACAGTAATTTAATTACTGACGTGATATAGAACAGAGCACTGAATATAAGTCGGGTTCTTTTTGAAGTGCTCATCGTGGCTCATTTATACGTGACTTTTAATGGTGGTTCCATACCTCAAAAGAAAAAAACGGAATCCTTATAAGATCACTTTGTTGTCCGTCTGTCTGTCTATCAAGACCCTTTTTCTCAAAAACGCGTGGGGGTGCTGAAATTAATATAAAATACTCAAGCCTGCAGTCCCTTTAAGCTGTGAAAAAACCAAACTTCTAAGTCAACGCAATCAAAAGATACAGTCATTAAAAAGGTTGTTGCCATACAAATTGCCGTTCCCTGAAAACCCAAAGGACTTCCAGTTGTCCTAGAAACTTGAAATTTGGTATGAAGGTAGCTCTTGTAGCACAACCACTCAGAAAATTCTCAAAATCTTGAATTCTCATGTCCGTCTGTAGATTTTACAGACCAATATAAGATGACCCCACACTGCGTACACTTTACTTAAGAGCAGGGCTCTGCTAACACTGGGGAAAAGCGTTAAAATCTTTCTTCGGAACCCTCGTGCGCGAGTCCGACTTGCACTTGTCGGGTTTTAATACGATGGTATGGTCCTGTGATGGAGACCTTGGGAATTTGGTATGGATGTAAATTGGATAACAGTGCAAGTACGTAATAGAAAACAAGAAGCAATCATGAAACGTGAAAAATATCTACGTGACAAATGTATGCATGCATCCTCAACAGTCACTACTACACAAATAGACCCAACTATCACCACCACTACACTATACGCTGACGCATTTCGGCACTTTCTGCGAGGCCATTCTCGAAGCACCAAAACAACCATTCAACATACTACCATTTACTCTACTGACATGACTGTAAGTAAACCATAAACTCAATTTAGTTATTTACAAAACCTAAGTACATCATCTTTATCATCACCAAGACGCCCACTGCTGGACGGCGGCCTCCCCCGCGGCTCTCCACTCAGACCGGTCTTGTGCTTTCCGCATCCACCGCGGCCCCGCGATCTTTACCAGGTCGTCGCTCCATCTTGTTGGAGGCCTGCCGACAGCTCGTCTCCCGGTCCTTGGACGCCATTCGAGAACCTTTTGGCCCCATCGGCCATCAGTCCTGCGAGCACGACCAATGTACCCCGCCCACTGCCACTTAAGATTCGCAATTCTTCGTGCTATGTCGGTAACCTTAGTACCTACTTAAATACCTACCCGCCAATATTTCATAAATACCAAACTACCCCTTATTTAATTTACGCTAGAAAGTACCTTATTATTTTCAACCAAGTACTGTAAAAAGAGACGTTATGTTTCCATTAATTCTAAGTGACGTTATTTAAATTAGAGCCAAGTCGCAACAAAGGCGAAGAAACGGAATTAACTCGTTCATTGACAATAGACCCTATGTTTGTTTGTGCTGTTTATTTTACTTAACTAGAACCATCTTGTTTCTAAATAAGATGCATGCCAAAATTTGCTTAGCATTCAAAGGCCGGGAGTCATTTTATTTATGGCGCCCGTAACAACAGCGCTACAATGCGGAGGCGCAGAGAGCCATTCGGAGCTGAATACAGACTCCGCTGATTGGGAAGATTTACGCTCGATGGCAATTGTAGTTAAAACGGCGGCGGAGGGCATTCCCGTTTAAGCATCGGTGGAGAATGACAGATGCCCCTCACTATACAGCTCAGATTAATGAAGTCAATAGATGGAAGGTAAACTTATGGCCGTATAGTTATACCCTTCGCTCATGTAACTAATGCCCTTTGTTACAAAGAGACAACTATATGCTCCGATTCCAAGAGTCGTACCGTTTTTTTGATCTGTAGTGTGCGTCAGTATTTGAATGTGTGAGGGAGCGCCTTTGATGGCAACTGTAACCCGATCTCATTCAGTGACACTTTATTTGAATGACTACCTAGAGACGACCGATGCTTCTATATTTTATCGGGTAAATTGGCTACAGAATTGACCAATGGGCATCTGGCTACAGGCTGTGTTGTACACAAATAAAAATCGGGTACGCTTGACAGCTGCTTACATGGGGTCTGTGATGTCTGTGCTCTACAGCAATCCTAGATGATTTTTGAGCCACGATAGCTCATCGAGAACCTTTCTTGTAAACTGTTAATGAGAGCAAAAACACCAAACGAAATAAAAACCAAGCTCAATAGGGAAATAAATGGTAACACTCGTCTAATAAAGATTATGAAACAAAGAGACTAATGCCCGTTTTCACCAACGACACTTAAGTCATCACCTAGTCAGGGGACCCCTATCCTAAGTGGCCCCTTATATCTCTCCCTAACCTATTTTCGTTTTTACCATCTTAGGTAACGCCTTAATAGGGGTTACTTAACTAAGTGACGGTTTGTTTTAGCTATAGTAATTTCTAAAACCGGTTTTGTATCGATATTTTTTTTTAAGAGAAATAACTTCAAAAATCGTCTGTAAAAAATTAAACCAACATTATAAAAACATAGAAAAACTATACAGATATATAATTAATACTAAATTGACGTCTTATTTCTTATTTTTAAATGTTGACTAGGCTGTATGGCATTATCTTTGCCATCCAGAAAAATCAGAACAGTTTATAACTATCAAATTTTTTTCGAACTTTCGGTGCGATGATTGTAGTTTATTAGCGAGCATTCATTGACTGAAACTGGAAAAATTAGTTATCTGATAATTTATTCATGAACTGTACATATTTTCAAAGTATTGTGTTATTCGATTTCTTTGAAACCCGTATAATACAGAACAGACCAGAACCCGCGAGCGCGCATGTTAATTAATCGCTTCTGATGTGGTTCCTACATGCAGAAATGCCGATGGGTTTATAAAAAAACAGAATAGGATTATTATTTTAAGTGTAAACGGATAGCGAAATCAATAATAAATTGACACAGTGCGCGGCGTTATGATTGAACTCGGCTTCTGGTTTGTTTTGTATTCTGAGGGTCAAGAATAGACTGATGATGGATAATTAGTATTAGGCATTCGTCCAACTGCGATGAGGCCTTCCTTTATACAGAACTATTCTTCTTCTGTTTTGGGTTATTCTTATATTCCAAATACCTCTAATGTTAATTTTTTTCAAGTATGAAAAGCACGTTTTCTTTCGACATTCTACTAGTAGGTATATCTTATGAAAAATCTTTAGTACCTATCATACTTTGATAAATCATCTGATCTTCAGTCTGATCTAAATAACTTTGATGTGAATATTAAATCTATTTATTCAACAGCTTCCAAACTCTACAAAATCATTTAAATAGCCTTCCATTTTATATAAATATTATCAATCAAGTTAATTATTGCATAACAAATGCACGATAACCTATAAAAATTAAAACGCATCTGCGACTGCGCGAACTGTCACTTAGCGCTAGGGGGTCAATATTCGACCCCCTAAACTTAGGGGCCCCCTAAGCAGTTAGGTGTTACTTAAGCGTTGGTGAAACGGAAATTGATCTTAGGTGTCCCCTAAAAGAGCTAAGGGATCCCTTGAATTTTAGGGGTCGTTGGTGAAAACGGGCATAAGCGACTCGGAAAAAATTTAATTCCAGCATAAGCACTGTCTATAGTTGGCCTTTTAATGGTGGAAAATTGGATTTTACCGTAAAGTACACCGAACTGAAATGTTGCTAGCTTTTTAATATACCCACTTCTAGAGATTAGGATAATTTAATAAGTATATTTACATAATAAAAGCAATTTACAATGACATTAAATCTAAGCTTAAACTAAATAAACTACAACTTAAAACTAAATTAAATCTAAATAAGGCCCCCGTGGCATAGTGCCCAAAAGGCTGGCAGCGTTGCCTCGCTGAATAGCGATGCTGATTCTTTGAGAGAGAAAACTGCCAGCCCTTTGGTCACAAGTTGCATCAACTAAGCGCTTTTGTAACTCTGAAATAAGCTTGTAAGCGCTGGGACCCCATGGACCCAAAGTTTCAAACCCGACAGGAACAAAATTATAATTCGGACCGAGAGATTGATACTTAGAATAAAAACGAGATATTGACCGCGATTACCTTACCAGTGATATTATAAGTTAAGATAGATGCTCACAAAACAATCGAAACACGTTCCGACTATGTTGACATTTGCGCGCAAGTTTGGTCCTTATTCGATTGAGGCCAAAGAGGCTACAATTGATAGCATTCTTTTCTGCGCTTAATTTTTCGCGTGCTGCTGACATTATATGCAACTCTTTTTATATACGTACGTAGGTATGTAAATATCACTGTTAACAGCAGGTGTTAATTTGTTCAACTCGCTCGCAATCTCCATAGTGTTCATTTTGACAGTTGTTGTATGGGCTGACAATTGGTATGGGACACAGCTAGCTGTCAGCTGTTGTCAAATGGTTACGCAATTACCGTGCCGGCCTGACCCCTGTTTCACCATCTTTACAATTTATATGACAATTCGAACTACATTTCTTTGACATATAAAGCGCGCTAAAACAAAAGCTCTTCAAGTCAGCGGTTGACACCGAACTGTCATTGAAAACTGACAATTGTAAAGTTGGTGAAATAGGGGCAGGTTTATAAGTAGAAATATGAGCTCCCGATATTTCGACGCAGTTACATGCGTCTTGATCACCCGTGACGATGATGACGGTGATGATGGTAAACCGAAATCTAAATCACGTTAAGGAATGTGATGCCTTTTTTTTTGCAATTTTTTTAAAGACAAGTGAGCTCGCGAGTTAATTAAAAAAAAATGATTTTGTTATATTTCCAAAAAGTGAATAGACAAAAAACATAAATAATATATCGAACATGCTCACAAAATTCTACGAGAACCGATTGAGAAATGCGACCTGTAGAAGGGTGCAGTCGGACACACGAAAGCATTTTGCTTAAACTGATACGGAGACGCTTCGCTCGCACTTTGCCCTTCGCTTGATCAATAAATGCCTTGATTTGAACCCACTTCTCTCTGCTTGAGAGGCAACAGCTTAAACCATTGGACCATCGCAGCTTTGATCATGCCTTCGATAATTACTGTCATATAAAAACTACAGAAATATCTTCACCATAGCAATACACGTTTGTTCATATTTATATTCCTTGATAGTGATCGTGATCCCGCAGACTGAATCATAATAATAATATATCTCTCGAGGGCTGAATGAAATGGCAAGTGTGAGTTGATAGTTATGCGAAGGTTCCGTACGATTTTTTTTGTTAGATCACCGATATTTCTTGTCCAACGAAGGTTGCCAATATACTATAAACACCACAGTTTCAAAATATGAAGACAGATCTTATTACCACGGAAATAAGGTTGGTGTATACATTGCAACTCTATCTATAGCTATAAAACAGTACCGTGACTGACTGACTGACAGACAACGCACAGCCTAAACCACTGGACCTAGAGACTTGAAATTTGGCAAACATTATACCTTGAGTATCCTAGAGGTGCACCAATAAGGAATTTTTTGAAATTCCCACGGGATAGGGAACTAGCCCATTTTGAAATATTTCGCAAGGGCAAAGCCGCGGGGTATAAGCTAGTGACAGTATTAATGTTTTCGACTGTAAAATCAAACAAATTGATTCTTTACCCGTTGTGGGACATTTTCACAATAAGCGTCTCATGATGGCATCGCATTGTTTGTTAAGGAAAATAGTTATGACGCTTACTGTGAGACCATTCTCGGGAATCAACTTGTTCAATAGTACTTATATGACCATCGACTTTTAAACATGAAAGACTGGCCACGCACCTCTTTAGCGCTGACAAAATGCGGCCTTCACTCATTAGCTGTCATTACACTGACATGTCAAACTTCAAGGGAATATACCACAGACAATTATACCATCTGGATAATGTACGACTACCGACCTGCTAATTCATGTCCACAAAATAACAAGTAGACGCATGATAACAATGACCCGCTAATTTACGAACATTAAATAACAGGTCGTTCTTTATTGACCGAGCGAGCGAAGCGTGAACGTTTCAAATGGGACAAAAATGCTTTCGTATGTCTGTCCAGCTGTTCTCCTCTACAGTGTAAAATTTTGTAAGCTGGCTCGATAATTATAGTTTTTAAAAAAAATTGCTCACGAGATCTACAGCTCTCAGAGCCACTATTGATAATATTTTAGGTATAAAAGACGAGAAGTGTCACAGAGTGTCAAGTGGAATGGAAGGCAAGTCTTTCGTAACTGTTTCAAAGGTAAAAATATAAAATAATAGAAAAATTACAAAAAAGCCATTTCAGTGTCGTCATTGGACAGATAATGCACAGTCTAAATCGGTAGATATAAACACTGGAAAATCAGTAGAAATAGATGGAATAGTCAGTTTCTGTAATAGTTTTATTCAATTTACCAGGAACAAACAAAGCTATAGTAAAATAAAAATAAATAACAAATATTCTATGAAAGTTCACCGGGAGTTTTTCTTTCCGAATTTCTACTCGAGTCGGGATTTATCAGGTCGGGAAATTAATGGCCTTATGTTATTTGGCCATAATATTAGAGGTAGGAAATTATCAGATGGGGAAATAAATTGTTGGCCCTGCATTATTTGGCTAAAATATTATAATTTTAAATGCGTGGTTTTCTTTACAAATAATGAGTATATTATTTATTTACGTATTGAATGTGATTCCTTGTGCTTTGTTTTTCTTTTTCGTGTTGTTTGTATAGTTCAAAAATGTGTGAAACTGTTGTAAGTAGGAAAGTCAAGGAGATGGCACCTGCGCGGCGGCCGTTGGCGACTAAGTCATCGAATCACCTAATCACCTATATTGCTTGTCCGCGCGCGGTGAAGGGGTGGCATATCCGTTTATTTTTAGTACATCAATGTATAAGTAAGTAAGTAAACACTTTATTGTACAAAAAACAGGATAAAGCACAAGTTACAACAATAACATTTGAGTACAAAGGCGGACTTATCCCTTTAAGGGATCTCTGCCAGCCAACCTTTGAGTGGTGGAGAGGAATAGTTAATTAGTATGTATATGACCATAAAAGTCACTAAGTCATTTGATTTTATTAATTTCTAAATGAATCTCTTTAGTTTGCGTTCGAACAGATTTTAATATCTGTTATTTAAAACTTTGCAGCAAATATTTTATTTAAAAGTCGGTCAGGAAAACAAGACTTCAGACTTCATTTTTTAAAGTTACCTTTAGGAAACAAATAAAATATCGCAAAGTTTCTTGTGGCATTTTCCCTGCAGATTTCACTTCCGTGCAAGCTGATGCTTCACTGAAAAAAAAAAATGTGGAACCCTGAATCTTCCTTGTAAAAGAAAGAAACTCCCAAAGGGTACGGCGAGCGAAAGTAAGGAATGACACTATCAAAAATGTTATTTCAAAAGAAAGTACCGCCCGCGGGCGTTTGCAGTAAAACTGAGATAAGTGCGACAGACGGACAAACAGACCCGCAGTTATTGAAGTAGGTAACAAAGGATATGATAATGAATAAAAACTGAACGTTTTGAGTGTCTGGAGTTACTTTATTGCATAAAATCGACCGATCCTACCGACGACTTGACGACCGGATAGCCTAGTGGTTAGAGACCCTGACTATGAAACTTGATGTCCCGGGCTCGATCCCCGGTTGGGGCAGATGTTTGTATGATAAATACGAATGTTTGTTCTCGGGTCTTGGATGTTTAATATGTATACAAGTATGTATTTAACTATATAAGTATGAAGTATGTTTATCCGTTGTCTAGTACCCAAAGCACTTAGTAGCTTTGCCTACTTTGAGACTATGTCAATTTGGTGTCAATAAATTGTCCCATGATATTTATTAATTTATTTAAATTCATACCTCTTCTATGCTGTTTTAAATGCAAGCTTGTAAACAATAAGTGTTTATGTCTAGAAGTCATTCAAATACAAAACCTTCTGACTGTTGTATTCAACTAACAACTTAATTCAGTCATCTACATATAACTTCTCAAAGGAAGTTCTCGAGGTTTCTCAGTTAGAATGTCGTTTAGTTTTTGTTACAAAACGGAAGCTTGGTTTTGTTAAGATAATAAGGTAAAGTGGGTACCAGTGTTTTGACATATTATGTTTAACTAGTGTCACTTTTATTTCTATTTATTATGATTAAAAGGTGCTGACTGTTCGGTATCTTCTCCGATGCCAAATTAAATTAAAAATTCAACCCAAAAAAGCCACAAAACTCTAAACTAACAAGTCAGGTTTCGAACCCACGACCCCTTGCTTATAAAGCCACAGGGTATTCCACTAGACCACCCAGCTCTTCAGTTTAGGCTCCGAAAAACTCCATCCTATACGGCCGTGTGTACAAAGAGATAAGGTGCGACGTACACTGTTTGAATGTGCCAGAGTGAGTCGAGCGCTATTTGTATTATTTTTATTTCACACGTTTACAAAGTAATGGAAAACGTTGGATGAAAGTCTTTTTCTAAAGGAAAATACTGCAAGGAAATTTAATTTAAAAGGTATTCCATCGTAGTAACCATTTTTTGTTGGAAACGCGTCTGTGACTCATCCGGTACTGCTGGTGTCTAAAATAATAATGTAATTTAAGAAAACTTAATAAAAGTACCTAGTAATTTTCAGAGTTACGGTAAACGTCTCAATGATTGAGACGTTAATTCTAATAAACGACAACCCGCTTTTTACTTTTATTACTACAGTATTAAGGTTGTAAGTGTCAACTATTGGGTCAGTGTGTGTGTGTGTGTAGTGTGTGTGTGTGGGTGTGTGTGTGTATTCTACATGAGCAATATGGGCATTCACTTCTCACATTCCGACACAGAAAACATGACACACGTCAACCTTTTGAAACATTTTATAAGTTTTTTGATGTCTCATTAAAAATTTAATCCTTTATTTATTTTATTCAAACGAACAAACCAAGAAATACTGTCGGTTATCTGGCTACGCCTTTTGTTCGTAGCACCGCTACGTCGTAGCACTCCTACGAAGGCTTTGTGTCTACGAGCTTAAATTAAAGTCAAGCTTTTGTTTTAATTTTTATGAAGGAAATTCTTTAATTTATATCTTAACTTAAGGCGACGACGTAGTTTTTCTCATGATAGTAAGTTTTTAAAGTGTTGTCATGTTGCAACATTACCCCACGAAAATTCGAATCCTAACGTATGTATAATGTATGTATGTATCTTTTTTGCACATAAAACATGAAGTAACAGGTAATAGAACAAAAGCTAATATCCAAACTCGAATTTATACCTTAAAGGGATATCTACGTATAGTAATCAAATAGTATCGTTTAAATCGAAAATAATTGTATGACGTTTGAACGTATTTGGAACAAAAATTTTGTATAAAGTTTCTCAATTTAAATATGATAACGTTACGTTAAGCAGGATTCGAATATTCGTACTGGGGCCTCTGGTGCAAACGCGTGCTCGGCGAACTGACTCTTGTTTTTGATTTGGTACTTTACTTCATCATCACATAGGATGTCATTGCAAGTATCATCATCATCATCATATCTGTCGGAAGACGTCCACTGCTGGACATAGGCCTTCCCCAAGGATCTCCACGACGATCGGTCTTGTGCTACCCGCAGCTAATGGCTTCCAGCGATCTTTACCAGTGCCCTAAGCACGACTTGTCGAATCTTGCGTCACGTAAAATCGAATAGTAAACTATAACGAGTTTGTATGACGTTTGGAACAGCGCCCGCCCGTGAGCGTATTTGGAACTAAAATTTAGTATGAGATTTCTCGATCTCGATACGATAACCGTAACGTAACGCAGGATTCGACAAGTCGTGCTTAGGGCACAGATCGTCCGTCCATACGGGAGGCACCATCACTTCGCCTCTCGGTACGCGGTCGCCACTCTAGAACCTTACGGCCCCATCGGCCATCAGTTCGACGAGTAATGTGCATGTGTAAGGTGTGCAATTTGCTGAGCTATATCGGTGTCTTTAGTTCTTCTGCGAATCTCCTTATTTCTAATTCGATCTCGCTGTATTGCAAGTATAGCACGGAGTATCCTAGAGCTGTTTTTATGTGTAATGTTTTGTATGATCGGCTGGCCGGGTACTGACTGAGGGAGCCGCCTCGCGAGGCAGCTCTTTTCACGACTTTGAACCTTGTGTCAAATAAAATCATGCCCCAAGCGGCTGCCTCGCGAGGCGGCTCGCTCAGTCAGCCCCTCTACTACGAAGTGCAAAATTCGAACTCCCGCCCTGTGCTGTCCCGCTCAAGCTAAAATTATTTAATACGAGTGTGAGCCTGACGATACGATACGAACTTAGATTTTCGAATTTCGTAGTATTCCCTCAGTACCCGGCCGCCGTTTAGTCGGTCGACTAAGCGGTATTTTTAACCGACTAGTGGTTTAATCGGTTAGTCGGCAAAACTCAGTCGGCACATGACATAAAATTTTACCACTCCAAAAACCGTTGCCTGCAGATGCCAGTTCTTTACGACCTAGATTTCAGTTTAAAGTTTAAAATTAGAGAGCTGTTAAATGTTATTAAGGTACTTTTTTGTGACCTATTTTGAACGGTAACTGGGAATTGGGTAAAATAACCGACTTTTTTGAAGCACAGTAAAAATTATGAGGTTTTCTTTTACGATTCACTGCTATACGTTTTGAACAGTTATGATAACATTATACTTATTTTAGTTCTAATTCTAATTAATTTAGTTTGCAAGGCTCAATACATAAATCTCTATGCAAGTTATATAAGTAAAAAACTACAATACACAATGACTAAGTATGAATACTTCTAAAGTTACTGTCTAATTCTGTGTACTGTCATCCTTCTTTGAAGAATGGTAATTATGCATACTTTATATCCTTTTAAAACGTTTTTTTTTTTTTTCATCTTCTAATTATATTTTACTTTGTTACAGGTACTAACTGTCTCAAAGAAAAACGGAAAACTAGACCAGGATATTAAGCTGAGTTTTCAGCTTTGATTCTATAAATTATTGCTGAGTTTTTTTATTAATTCCTACTTATCGTTTATGCAATAATTTTGACGATATTGTAATTTAAGGGTTCCATGCCTCAAAACGGAAAACAAAACCCTTAATAGCATTACTTTTTTATCACACAAAACTGCTGTCAAAATAAGTAAATAAAATGGATGCCTAGTGTCTTGTCATAAATCACGATAACAGTTTTAAATGATTCGCGGTTAATTGCATTAGACATAATGATAACGGGATGTTGACCCTTGGGGTGTCTACCCTCGTTTCGTCAGTCTGCCCGTGATCATGATGCATGTAACTGCGTCGAAATATCAGGAGCTCATCAAACCTATAAGGTAATAGCGGTCTATATCCCAATTTCATTCCTTTCAACCTAACTTCCTAACTAATATTATAAATGCCAAAATAACTCTGTTTCTCTGTCTGTCTGTTTGTTACCTCTTAACGGAAAAACCGCTTCACCAATCTATATAAAATTTGGTAAGAAGATAATTTGAAAATTGAGGAATAACATAGGCAACTTTTTATTCGGGAAAATTGTATAGTTCCCGCGGGATAGCGATAACCGAAATCTATGCGAACGAAGTCGCGGGCAACATCTAGTGTCTAATAAATCACGATGCTTAGATAATATTAAAATTTGTAATTTTTATTATTGTATACTTAGTTATAATCGTTATTGACAATGTAGTAGCATTAATTTTTTTTTAAATATTAATGGAATTAAATTAATATACCATTCTTAAAAAACAGAACAACTCTAAAAAGGTCTGCAACTCGAGATGCTTCAGAAATTACGAAAAAACTCATTACAAAATTCACTATGACAAAAAGCCAAAGTGGCTCAAACCCTGTTCTGTGCAGCTAACTAAAAGAGCATAACTTCATAGGAAACTAACGGCACTTAAGTCCTTTGTATAACGAGGGCATTGTATTCGTTGACTTTAAGATGGCCGTTGCATTATGCTAAGGCCGCTGTATTTCTGAATTTACATAACAGAAGTGCTAGAGTTACCTACTTTTTTTTTTTTTTGTCTAACAAATAAAATGTACTGTCACGTTTAAGGCGAGGTTACTATCCCAATGAACTATGATTATAATTAAATGTGTAAGTTAATTGATTAAGCAGTTTTTGCAGGTGGTAGGACCTTGTGCGAGGTCCGTTCGGATCGCTACCACTATCTTACTCGCTAATCCTGCTGTTAAGCAGCAGTGCTTGCACTGTCGTGTTTCGGTGTGGAGAGTAAGACAGCCGGTGTGATTACGGGCACAAGAGGTATTTCATCTTGGTTCTCTAAGTTGGCAACGCATCTGCAAACCTCCCGAGGTTGTAGGTGTCTACGGGCAGTGATGATCACTTACCATCAGGTGATCCACTTGCTCGTTTGCCTTCCTTGTCATAATAAAAAAAGTATTTGTGTTTGAAATAATAAAGGTCAGTGGTAAAACTCCACGGATTTGGATAATATTTTACGTTACCAAAAAATATTGGTCACGGATTTTTTTATTTTCAATTACATCAAAAAAACATGAAGACACACAAGATAGCTCATGTACATAAGTCGAGTTTATTTTGGACAAATGCGTGGTCGTAGTATTTCCTCTTTAAGAACTAACTAAATATTACTGTTTTCATAGGTATGCTGTTTTTCTTTACAATAAATAAAGGTATTTAAGTACATGCAACATAAAATACACCCGAAGAGTCACTTTGGTAAGCCACTTGGCTCCATAGAAAAATACCGGTTATTTTTGCTCAGTACAGTTTCTGATAACAATAATGTCACGTCTTGCACGTTTCAATTTAATGTACCTATCTGCTAATTACAACGAAGCACACAACTACTAAATATTAGAATCACTATTTTCATCTTGCCCAAAAAACACCTCAAATTCCAATTTACGTGTCAAACATTGAGATTCTCGTCTATTATGTATGTTAGATGCAATTTTGTGCAAAGTTGAAGCATAGGTACACTGGCACTACGCATAGCCGTGTTATTTTTAAAGAATCTCAATGTAGATGTTCTAGATAATGTTTGCAACGTGCTCTTGAGAAGAATTGCTTTAAAATTACATTGTTTGTGAGCAACATATAGAGCTACGAAACACTACTTTGATGCTTTTATATGCTTCCAGCAAGCGAGCGAGGAACTAGCATTAAAAATGTAGTACATTACGATAGAGATAGGAAAATATTCTTTCAACTATTACAAATCCTCCTCCATCCATTAAAACTCCGGTTGGGTAGTATACTTGATTTATTAATTGGTCAACAACATTTTATAACTGAAATGATTCGATACGACCATCCCGTGGGAAGAACCAGCAAGAAACCTCACGGATACATTCTTTTAATAGCACTCACCACTTCATACATCAATACATAAATTACATAATAATTAAGTCTTAATTCAATTTATCAGCGGACAGACTTGTGTCAAGCTAAAGCATTTCGCGCTATATCCTGACAGCTGTCAAAGTCATCTCTTGGTCTGCCAATCACGGCCGACCCTAAAAGTGCGTTCTCGCTGAACCAAGTCTGTTTTCACTTGCCACTGTCATCCAATTGCAAGGCTGTATTTCAAAATATTTAACACAACATTTTGACACCTTAATTGGTCAAAGGTGTCAATTATTGCAGCAGTGTCGAGCATTGATACGCTTAGCTTACGGTACTGTGAAATTTGAATGGAAGTTGTGCTTAGGTTAATGTTGAATGTGAAAGTGGCAAGGTACTAAAATTGTTCAGAGCGTCCAGTGTAATCAACGGCCGTAAAAAACGTCTCGATCGTATTCGCGTTGACGTCTGAATTACTATGGGAACCTTATTAGCGAGCGACTGAGGCCACAGAGGCTACAATAGGCTAGTGGACTCTTACCACAAATTATAAAAAATATACGTATTGCCATGATAGCCTAGTGGTTTGACCTATCGCCTCTGAAGCAGAGGGTCGAGGGTTCAAACCCCAGCTCGCACCTCTGAGTTTTTCGGAATTTATGTGCGAAATCACGTTTGTAATTTATCATGAGCTTTTCGGTGAAGGAAAAACATCGTGAGGAAACCTGCACACTCCTGCGAAGCAATTCAATGGTGTGTGTGAAGTTCCCAATCCGCACTGGGCCCGCGTGGGAACTATAGCCCAAGCCCTCTTATTCCGAGAGGAGGCCTGTGCCCAGCAGTGGGACGTAAATAGGCTGATGATGATGATGATGATACGTATTTCATATAGTATTAGGTCTACCGAACCAAAATTATGTAAATTTTAAAACGTGACGGTAAAAACATGTCGTGGAAATTAAATTTAGAAATGCGTTTTTTAATCTGTAATTTGAAACGCCAAAAACACTCTGGGCCATGAACGTGACGTTAAAGAATTTGTAAACAACGGAATCAACTGACTAAACGTCATCCGCATGTGTTTTTGTTTGATTCTCATTTTGTTCACAAACTATGTGACGTCACGAGTCACGACACAGATAATCTATAGAAAATCATGGCCGGCAGCGTTTTCGTCTGTTAATTTTAAAATTAAGTTTTTATATTGTTTTAAGTCCCACAAAAATGCAATAATTTTTTTACGGTCTAAAAGAACAATTATTAATAATTTTAGCCATTTTTCAAAAAAGAGTAGAATAGCCTATTGTGCCATTTTCTGCGCTTTATTTTCGGCGTGCTAATGTCGTATCTACCTCTTTTATTAAGTAGGTGTAAGTAATATAATTGGAGTAGACAATGATTTCAACCGCCGGAAAAAACATCCCAATTCAATAAAAAATTACTTTGTGAAATAAACAGATCACTAACGTAGGTATGTCAGTCGAGTATAGCCCGACATGTTTTGAACTAATCCGTAGTCCTTCCTCTGTGAGCACGTAAAGTTTACTTTATAAACAGTTTCATTGTATTAGTAATTCTGGGACCCTATACATCCCCTTGTAATTTTGAACATATTTGACCTGGAGACCCTATACATCTCCTGCTCAATTAAAACGTGCCAATAAATTAAAGTGTTCTGGTTTTGCTATTCTAATATAATTTTTTTTTACACTTTTTTCTAAAATACGGTTTTTTTTTCTCTTTATTTTTTTTTAAATGATAGAGTGAGCTTTCTTTGTGTAATTTATCTGTGGTTACGTATTGTAAGATCTGATGTAACTTGTTTTTAGAAAAAATTACTTTGTGCCAAGTTTCTTGCGGCGCATTCTTCTTGGCAATCATGGTCTTTCCGAAAGCGCTGGTAGACTCGAAAAAATTACGTGTAAAAGAGCATTCAACTGCCTATTTGCTGAATTTTTTTTTTTTTTTTTAAGCCAATATTCATATTCATATTCATTTATTGATTGCTTTGTGTGTACAAAAGATCTTATAGTTGTAATACATGTTTCAACACAACCCTGAAAGGGCACCGCAATACACTACAATAGGATTAATTATCATTTAACTAGTTAAGGACAGTGATCCAATACCAATTGTTAAGATTATTTTTAAAACGCTAGTTATAGGTACATAAATTCGTACGTTATTCACATCAACAAAATTATGAATTTTGCACAAAAAATGTTTTTAAAAAGTTTGCAATCCCACTAAGAGCTTCATTTCAAACAGCTTAGCGTTAAAAAACCTCGATTCCGAGCTTTAATTTGAAATGAAAATATTTTATAAATTTCCTTTTGGTGAGAGGTACTTCGGGTTTCTCATATAAAAGTGTGAATGGGGAGTATTTGTCGGTCCGCCGGTTCCCAAGGCGTTTGTAGGGCAGCCTCTTGGGACAAGTGGGCTTTAATGTGTGGATTTTAAAAATGTTAAAAACATGTGGGAGTGTTTTTTTATATAAATGAGAGGCGAAACTTAACTGTTTAAATTTTCCTATGATTTAGTAATGCGTAATTCGCTCGCTTAGAATTAAAGTGACTCAATTCTAAATACATGATAAATCTTAAATAAACTTTGTAGGTTTAGATTTTAAATTCAATTTTGCAATATGATTGTCATATTAAGAATTGAGTCACTTTAATTCTAAGCGTGCGATTTGTAGAAGACTTTATTTTAACTTCACTTGTTAGTAAGGTAAACGTTCTATGATCGACACGGTAATTCCAGCATTTTACACCCTCGCAAGCTCGTCCGTTAAAAGTCTAATACTCAGCCAGCAATTGCCTACTTACTGGCCTAGACAATAATGCACTATTATTAGGTAGGTACCTAAGTATGTTTATTTTCGGGTAAACTCCAATTAAGTATTTAGTGTTCCATCTACTACGAACAGATTTAAAAGAAGTTTTAGTCTGTCTGTCTGTTATGGCTTCGTAGATGCCAATCTTTTCCCACACCGCCTGTGAACTAAAAATAACTTAAAACAAGTTAAAAATCTAAAAGGCTTCAAGCGGGTTTATTAAGTTTAAGAACTAAAAGCTCTAGAATTTTAGATGAACATTCGTTGCTTCAATTCCGTACTACGTACAGTTTTATAACTTTAGAAGTCTGTCTGTCAGTTTTATTTCTAGTAAGAACCTATCAATCAATATTTCAATTTAGAAGAGTCTTTTTTACCCCCGACTCAAAAAGACGGGCTCTTAGAAATTTGTAAGTTTGAACGCTGTGTGTGTGTCTGTCTGTGACACCGTAGGTTTTAGACGCGTTAACCGATTTGGATGCGGTTTTCCTTATTTTGAAGACAGGTTTTCTGGAGGTAGTCCTTAGCTAAGTTTCATAAAAACGGTTTAGTCGTTTCTAAGATATTGAATTTTGAAATAAAAATGGCGTGGTTTTTTCAACTTTTCTAAGTTGGTTCGATTATTGATTATATCACATGTGACGCAATTTAGTTTGCGATTTTGTTTTTTTAAATTTCCCTCCCAATAGTTTGCTTGTGTGTATGAAGTTCATTTATTGTTAAACGTCTGTTTTTGGATCACCAATTTACATAATTAATATGTGTACCAAATATCAACTTAATGTGTCCAGTAGTATCGAAGAGAATTGGCTGTGACAGACAGATAGACAGACAGATACGAGAGTGATCCTATCAGGATTGCATTTTTTCCTTTTGAACTACGGAATCCTATAAACAAAATCGACAACTATTGTCGTTTATAATTATTCAAAATTTTAATCACTGTTCTATAAAAACACATCAGAAATTATCTGCCAAATTGTTTATGCATGCTACAAGATAACTAAACCTATTAATATTAATCCCTATATATAAATTTACAGTGAAAATGTTAAGCTATATATGATATATAATGAAACGCACAGACGTACCGACGTACGATTACGTTAATAAAACCGTACGCGGGATTAAAATGGTATAATCCTGCTCGGTTTACCGGATTATGAGCGAATACAGCACGTTAACATACAGACATATAAACATACTGGATATGACCCATGATATTATATTTTTAGTAGGTACCTATTCGTATTAATTGTAATTGTATTAATTGTACTTTGAAAACGCCCATTCGTTTATTTATTATTAAAAGAGGGAGGCAAACGAGCAAGCGGGTCACCTGTTGGTGAGCGATCACCGCCACCCATGAGAACCAGCAACCCCAAGAGAGTCACTAGTCCGTTGCCGGCCTTTAATGAGGAAAAGGGATAGAGGAAAGGGGGGGGGGGGGGGTCGGGCCTCCGGCACTCTTACTGACCGAACGAAACGCGACAAGGGGTGCTGTTTTTTCGGTTTAAATGAAACTTCGCTAAGAACCACCTCGATGAAACTAGCTTTCGATTAAAAAAAACCGCATTGAAATCGGGCCATCTGTTTGGGAGCTATGATGCCATAGACAGATACACAGATATCTACGCAGATACACAGGTCAAACTTACAACCCCTTATAACTTTCGTTGGGGGTTGAAAAAGTTAAACGACGCTAAAATTCCTTGAAAAACCACGCTCTGGTCGCTTCCATTATTTTCCAAGACGGCGGCTCGGTCGCAACACGCCGCCATATTGCGTTATTAAATGTAAGCAGTTAGTCTTTGAGCATCTTATGTGAAGTTATAAGTTTGGATATGGCGCTAAGATAGGAATAATGGCGCTAAGGAATTATGGCGTTAAGACATGGATGGGTATAATCTCTCATAGGATATTTAGGAATTATAACAGACTATGAGTTATTCAACAACTTCTTTAAGACTATTTTAGCAGGAAAATTTAAGGAAAGAGTCCTCTCTTCAAAGAAGAAAGAGTGCAACCTAGGCGAAACTACATGGACCAGATAAAGGAAACGCCGGTGTCGTGTCTTATCAGGAAGTCAAAGGCTTATAGGAGAGATGATTGGAAGAGCTACCTACAAGAGTGATACTCTTTACTGGCACGTTTTAATTGAGCAGGAGATGTATAGGGTCTCCAGGTCAAATATCTGTGAAAATTTAAATTACAAAGGGATGTATAGGGTCCCAGAATTAATACTATAATATAATACTTAATCTAAATGGCTTAGAGATGTATAGTCTTATTAGTTTAGGGAACCTTTAACAAGCTTTCATTTAACTTGTAATGCTTATTTTTCATATTTCAAACTGCAACGTAAGTATACAGAAAGACAGTAGTATATTATTGGGCATTCTGGACCACCATTCATTCGATCGGGCGAAAAATTTCGCCCTCACTCATTCGTGGTGATCCAGAAGCCCAATAATACAATGAATTGCACACAACCTACAATCAACCCAAACCCAACGGTAACCAACCTAACAGTAACCTATCAGCATTTGCGTTCAACATAACGCTCAACCTACACCTGAAATCGCATTGGACATTCTGTTTCACCTCGCGTTCAACGCAACAGCAACTCAAACCCAACGGAACCCAACCTAACAGTGACCTATCAGCATTTGCGTTCAACATAACGCTCAACCTACACCTGAAATCGCATTGGGCATTCTGTTTCACCTCTCGTTCAACGCAACGAATACATCAGCCCAACAGCAACTCAAACCTAACGGAACCCAACCTAACAGTAACCTATCAGAATTCACGTTCATCATAACGCTCAACCTACACCTGAAATCGCATTGGGCATCCACCTCTCGTTCGAATGAGCGAAGTTTTGACTCGAGGTTCAACGACAAGCCAACCCGACGGGAATTTATTCAATGTATTTAAATTTCAGTCCAACTCAAGTCTCAACTAATTGACAACCTAACATAGATATGTTTAATAATGTTTGAGCTTAGATAAAGTAAAAGCAAAAGTACACCATGCACACCGGGTTGATCAAGTCCGATATGCACGAGGCCGAAGCCACTGAGCGCTCCTCGGTCTCAAGCCGCAGCCTTTGACTCAGGTTAACTCAGGTGTTTGCACAACTTGTCTGCGAAGCTGATCAGACTCCACAGACAAGATCGGGTCACCCAGGACGCGTCTAGTTCCCGGCATCCACCTACGGATGTATCGCTATGACCGCTTTTTGTGTGCGTGGTGGTTTTGGATGCCTCCCACCGAGGCTTGTATACAACTCATCCGCAAAGCTGATCAGACTCCACAGACAAGGTCGGGTCACCCAGGACGCGTTAGTTCCCGGCATCCGTTTTCGGATGTATCGCTATGACCGCGTTTTATGTACACGGCAAATTGTATGTCGGATTTATTTATATCAACGAATCTCAAAACCATCGTTAGCGCGAGTTAGGTTTAAACTAATTTACGCTGGAATAAAGCACTAAGTAAACATTATTTAAATTACGAAAACATAAAAATGTGTAACTCACTACACTAGTGAAAACCGAAATATGATTTTAAATTGGTATCGCTAAAACTAAGTCAAATAGTGTGATTTAATTGATGTTAATGTAGAACAACTCCATCTGTGAGACCGCGATACTTTATCACACTTTCTAAATAACTTATATCACTTTATCATGTTGACGTAAAAATTGTCTTGCTGACTAGAATATAAAGTTTGATCAGAAACGAGTTGTAAAGTGATATACATGATTATGTACTTAAGTCATTTCAACTCGAAGACATTGTAGTGTAAGTTAGGTACTCGATCAAATTACGTAGCGAGCGCGCTCGCTAAGGTTTATTGTTCTTAACATGCAAATGGACATACGAGTAGGCGGTGATGACATCTATCGAAATTATTCGAAACCATTTGTATTCTATACGAAACCAGTACATCAAAGGTACTTACTTAAATCATTACTTACACCTACTTAGTTCAGTGCTTAACCCACAGACAGCGCTTATGTTAAACTTTGACATCGTGCGCTAGAATTTGTACCTAGATTTTTGTGTGTCTGTCTGTGGTACCATAGCTCCTAAATGAATGAGCCGATTTAAATGCGGTTTTTCATTTAACAGGTTTTCTAACAATGGTTCTTAGACTTGTTTTATCAAAATCGGTTCAACCGTTTCTAAGATATTGACCTTTGAAGCGAAAATGTCTATTGTTTTTCGACTTTTCTAAGTTGGTTAGGTTATCTTATCATAAATGTTAATAATATAGGAATTGTTTATTTTTGTGTTCAAATTGAAAAAGGTTTATACCTGTTTGTACCTGTAACAAGACAATGTTTGTTTTCGTATTAGGAAATAACAATTGTATGTGTATTTATAATTACGATGTAAAGTAGCAAACATTACAGTTAGAACACGTTTTTACCTAAGTTTAAATCTTCGTCTTAGTAGGTGAGGTAAGATGATATTTGGTTGTGTGAGCTAACCAATTACTAACCTTACCCATTAACTTAGTAATTAAGTCGGTTAATACTGAGGCTATTTGAACGATCTGAGGAGGTTTTTTTCCAGTTTCCGTTATAATTTTAACGTACAGAACTGAGCATGAAAATGTTACCAATTAGGTATTAGCCAATTTTATTGCGCAACGTTATCAAGTTGTAATGTGACACACAGTGCGATCGGCGTCTTTTTGCTGACATACAAATGCGGTGCATGTATGAAGCGTGGTTGCGAAATAATATTCATATTATAAAGGTGTAGGGTTGACAATGATCAATGGATAAATTTACAATTAATGGGTACCTCTATTAAATGCGAATATAAATGTTCTTAAAAGAAATAATGATTACTACAATTACTGAAATACTAATATTTAGGTAATTCCTTAATTTAGCTGGTGAGAAATAAATAAATAAAAAATAAATAAGTAAATTAAAAATTAAAAAAGTAAATTAAAAAAAGCTTACAACTCACTCTCGATTAGTTTTTTGGTATCTTGAATACATGCATATGTGGAATACGAAGTAGGCAGATTTACCAACAGACAGATAGACAAATTCATAACGTTCCTCTTTCCATCGCGTCGAGAATTAAATAATGTAAAATAAAGAACTGTTATGTGCACATAAGCATAATACACAATTGTGATTTGGAATGCGACAGCCCTAGTTCATTTAGTAAAATCAGCAAATAATTTCGTTTAAAACTTTTGCGCGGGGCTAATTTGTTCCTTTCCAATTTCGAACGTGACGTGCACAGTGCATCAAGTCTTCTACATCTTCAGCTCAGAGGTTAAGCTGTGCAGAGTTTCTACGTTAGTAAAGTTTATTTGCTTTATACATCGATTAAAATGTAAGTATGTATTTCAACGTACCTAACGCTTTACTTTCCTAACGAAATTAAAACATTTGGTTCATATTGTTTGTAGGGTTCCAACAGGCATTAATATTTTTAATTTCCTTTCAGGTCTGATTCCGAGTTTGAACCCATCACTGTTGCAAACAGCGGAACCGTTCGGTCAAAAGTGGGAAGGTCGGCTGAAAAACGAAAAGCTTCAGCTCCAAACAGGTAGCCATTTTATATTTATTTTCATATTTCATGTTTTTTATTTTGTCAGCTGGGTACATATTTACTTAAATATTGTTTGTCTACTTTTTTCATTTAAAAAAGGTATTTTTTTTTCTTTTTTTATCGATGTATATGGTTATTTTAAATGTCGAGTAATAAAAACATATTTTTTATTTCAGATCTGATTCAGAGGAGAGCGTTGCCGCTGCAGATGTCAGTATCCCAAAAATAAAAAAACCTGCTCAAAAAAGAAAGCCGTCAACCCCAAGGTATTTTTCTTGTAATTTGTTTAATGAATTTCGACGAACTAAGTACAACTGTCTTATTCATTGTTTAATGTCTGTTATGTTTCAGATCTGCTGCACCCAAGAAAAAAGAAACTAAAAACCCGTTTG
This sequence comes from Clepsis dumicolana, assembly GCA_963691665.1. Taxonomy (NCBI): domain Eukaryota; kingdom Metazoa; phylum Arthropoda; class Insecta; order Lepidoptera; family Tortricidae; genus Clepsis; species Clepsis dumicolana. Next base: position 44,467 of record CAVNVB010000171.1, read on the forward strand.
ACGTGTTCGGAATATTTCCTGAAGACGTTGCTGTTAACCATAAGCCTGCTGAGACTGATCCGCTTGATTCATCCATTATAAGCCGGGTACCGAACGGGTCAACAAAACGAGCTTGCACCCTCAACGGAGACTTTTTCTTGGAGCTGCGGGTGTACAACACTGCTGATATTCGCGGTGAGTTACGTCAGGAGCGTTGGAAAAAGGCTCTCGTTACTCTAAAGGCGCAAATCGATGATGAAACTGTTGAATGGGAGGCATTGCAAAAATTTATTAAAAAGATAAATGTACTTTTCAAGGACGCTAACGTCAAATTTTATTCTAACGATACTAAGTACTAATTTAGTAGGTACTTTTTTGATTTTAACAGATACTGCAGGTTGTCTCTTTTTATTACTTATTTGAATAAAATTTAAACTGCATCAAATTGTGTATCAAGTAATTTTTAATAAATGTTTTTAATAAATGTTAACGATTTATTATGAAACCATAATTTAAACGCTTTTAACGATATTACTTTAAGGGCGCAAATCGATGATAAAACTGTTGAATGGAGGGCATAGCAAAAATTTGTTAAAAAGATAAATGTACTTTTCAAGGACGCTAACGTCAAATTTATTGTAACGATACTAAGTAAGTACTAATTTAGTACTTTTTATTTTTGCTTTTAACGGATACTGCAGGTTGTCTCTTTTTATTATTTGATTAAAATTGAAACTATCAAATTGTGTATTTAACATATAAAACCAGGATTACAGCTTAAGCAAAGTCGCTACATAAAACATGCCCTTTTGCACTCAGTGTTCAATTACAGTAGAAAGCAGGAAGTGGGTAGGGCACCTTAGAAGTAATAAGCATAGAAAAAATTCGGGTGTAAATTTAAACGATGAGGTTGTTGAAATTTCGTCTGCTTTTAAAGGTCGCATAGCATCTTATAGAATAATGGCAACTGATGAGCTGAAGTCTTGTTTACCTGAATCATTTTTGATTACAGTAAAACCTAAAATGCAAAAAATTTTGGAAAATTCGCTTAAAAAACATGTGTCCCTCAAAGTAAATTTCGAATATTTTGGCGATTTTCTTTTGTTTAAAGATGACAAGCAGGAAATGAAATCTTTTGCAACGAAAAATTTTCCTATACATCAAAATTATCAATTCGAAGAGCTTTTAAACACAATAATTATTAGTATACAGAAAAAAATCGAAGAATTTCAGGAGCGCGATTCTGGTTGGACTTTCTTATCTAATTTGTATTTAGAAGTTAACATAAATAAGTATGAACCATTGAAAGCGTCATCTTACATAGACTTACCTAAGATAATAAAAAATAAAAAAGCTTGCATTAATATTCAAAATCATGATAATTATTGTTTTCTCTGGTGTGTTGTTGCTGCTCTTTACCCATGTCAAAACCATCGCGAGCGTCTATCATCTTATCCTCATTTTAAAGACGTATTAAAACTTGATAATATGTGTTTCCCTGTCACTTTAGCCGATATCATTACGTTTGAGCATCACAATATTGATATCAGTATTAACGTATATTCTTTAAAAAACAACCGAACTCTTGTAGGACCTCTATACAGATCGCAATATAAAAGGAAACATCGAATCAATTTACTTTTAATCGAACGCGGTAATAAGTCGCATTATGTTTTGATTACTAATTTACCGCGTCTTGCTCGCGGTCAGATTACCAAACATCATGCTAAGCTTTATTTCTGCGAAGACTGTCTGATATTTTTTCAAACTGAACACGGTTTCAATAGTCACGTTTGTAGTGGGGTTGCTACGGTACTTCCGGAGAAAGGCACCTATCTCGAATTTAAGCATTTTGAACGAAAACAAGACGTTCCATTTGTCGTGTATGCTGACTTTGAGACAATCCTTAAACCCTATCAGAACTGTGAACCTAACACTGACAGTAGTTTTACTACAAATAAACAAATACATTTACCAGCCGCTTTCGCGTACCATATAATTTGCTCTTATGATGAGCAACTTAATCGTTTTGTTCAATACCGAGGGCCAGATTGTGCTCAGAAATTCGTAGATTATTTATATAGACATATTAAAGACATCCATAACGTTTTAGAAAAAGAAATTCCCATGATATTTACTGTAGAAGATTCTTTAGCTCATGAACGTGCCAAAAATTGTCATATGTGTAAAGGTTTATTGTTTGCAGACAAAGTAAGAGATCACTGTCATCTAACGGGCCGTTATCGCGGTGCCGCGCACCAGTACTGCAATCTGCGCTTTCGCGTTCCTAAATTGGTCCCTGTTTTCTTTCATAACTTAGCAGGTTACGATTGTCATTTGTTTATACAGGAACTTAGTAAATGTTCAGGGCCTGTGAAAGTAATCCCAAAAAATAAAGAAAATTATATTTCGTTCACTAAGTTTTTGTGGATTTCAGATCAAAAGTATGCACAAATTCGATTTGTAGACTCTTTTAAATTTTTAGGAACAAGCTTGGAAAAATTAGCGAATGGTTTACATAAAGATGATTTTATTCACTTGAACAAGTTTTATCCTGAAACTAAAAAAAATAAATTATTAACTCGCAAAGGTATTTATCCTTACGATTATATGTCGAGCTGGGATAAGTTTACAGAGACCGAGCTTCCATCACAGAACTTGTTTTTTAATTCTCTTTCCAACGAACAAATAAGCGATTCAGATTACGCACATGCGCAATCTGTATGGTCCGAATTTAAAATCAAAGATATGGGAGAATATACTGATCTTTACCTAAAAACTGATGTGTTGCTTTTATCAGATATTTTTGAGAACTTTCGGTTCATTTGCAAGTTAAATTATCATTTAGATCCGGCATTCTATTTAACTGCTCCAAGCTTATCGTTTGATGCTATGTTATTAAAAACCGGAGTTAAGCTTGAATTGATATCCGAATTAGAAATAATTCGACTCATACAAAAAGGAATAAGAGGTGGTATTTGCATGTGTTCGACCAGATATGCTCAGGCTAATAATAAGTACATGGAAACTTATGACATGAATAAACCAGACTCGTTTTTAGTATATATCGATTGCAATAACTTATATGGTTACAGTATGTGTCAATCGTTGCCCATGTCTAATTTTAGTTTTCTAGATCATCATGAAATTGCCCAACTAGATATTTTGTCTGTCGAAGATGATGCTCCATTTGGATTTATTCTGGAAGTTGACTTGCTATATCCGGAAAATTTACACCATAACCATAACGACTATCCATTTTGCGCACAAAAATTTATTCCTCCAGGAGGAAAAACGACCAAATTGATCCCAAATTTATATAACAAATACGAATACGTCATTCATTACGTCCATCTGAAAACATGTTTACGCAACGGCTTAACTCTTGATAAAATCCATCGCGTTATAAGGTTTCGTCAAAGTCCATTCTTAAAACAGTATATTCATTTAAATACAGAACTGAGAAAAAAAGCTACTACTCCTTTCCAACAAGACCTTTTTAAATTAATGAATAACTCAGTTTTTGGGAAAACTCTTGAAGACAGTGAGCGGCGAGTTGACGTCAAATTAGTAAATAAGTGGCACGACCGTCAAAACAAAACAAAAAAGTTTACTTGTGCTAACAAATTAATTGCCAAACCGAATTTCCATAGTGCAACAGTGTTGTCTGAAAATTTGGTTGTCGTACAAATGAAGCCTGAAAAAGTAATTTTAGATAAACCAATCTACGTAGGATTCTCTGTATTAGAACTTTCTAAAAGTCATATGTACCAATTTCACTACACGGTAATAAAAAAACACTACCAAGATCAAGTTACTCTGTGCTACACTGATACCGACAGTTTTATTTACAAAATCGAAACTGCAGACTTTTACAGCGATTTAAAAAATATTTTTTTAAACTTTTTTGACACAAGCAATTATAACCCTGTAAATGATTTGCAAATACCTTTACGTAACAAGAAGATTCCTGGGTTATTCAAAGATGAGTTAGGAGGAGAACTTATTACCGAGTTTATAGGGTTACGTTCTAAACTATACTGTATCAAAAGTGATAAATCTCTTATCAAAAAGGCTAAAGGAATAAAAAAACCAGCAGTTCAAGAGTTAACATTAAATGATTATCGGGATGTGTTATTCAATGATAAAATAGTTCGGAAAAAACACATATTATTTAAATCGATTAGGCACGAGATCTTCACTCAATCTGTCAATAAAGTTGCTTTATCTAACAAAGACGATAAACGACATATATTATCAGACAAAATTTCAACCAAATCTTGGGGACATGAGTCTATTTTCTAGTACAGTAGTTATCTAAGCGACCTTTCCTCGAGCTGTAATTTTATTTCGTAGGCACCCAATGGGTAATAAAAAAATAGAATGTGTTTAATAAAATAAAATACGTTGAGTACTTACGTTATTGTAAAATTATAATTATGTATGTTGTAGGGTCAGCGTCAAAAGCCGCTCATCACTTTTGTACCTTTTCGCTCTACGACCAGATGAGCGACTTTTGACGCTGACTATACCAAATAAGTAGATTATCATTAAGTACTTTATTTTTTATAATTACACATTGATTTGTAAATTGTATGGTTTGTTCTTTTTTTTTAATAAATAAATATGAAGTGTTATTAACATTTGTTTTCTTTTTTTCTTTCACCCACCTAAGTATATATAGACTGCGAGGATACCGACTGAAAACACATTTTACTTGAGTTGAAATTGAGTTTTCTCGCTTCGGAGGTTTCCTGACGATGTTTTCCGTCATCAAAAAGCTCAGGGCTCAGGCTTAATTTTAAATGTAATATTTTGATAATGGTAAGTAAAATCATGTTCTGTTGAACAGGCAAATAATACCTATCCTCGTTTATTGCATTGGGTATCAATTAAAACATGTCCTTACGTGTCTTAAGCAGCGCGGCGGCATGCAGCCCGTGCTAAGGTAATTTGCTGACACGTGAAATATACCTATTCACATTTATTGCATTTGGTACCAATTATAACAAGTCCTTACGTGTCGTTGTAATTTGATCGGCATTAAGCAGCGCGGCGGTATGCACCGCATGCTCCGAAGCGCGTGTTAATTTAATTTGCTGACGCATGAAATTACTGTAATTATAAATAGCGGCTGTTATAGTAAGTTATCATTCTGCACTCTACATTCATAACTGAGTAAAGTCGTTCCAAAGTTTTGAAAATTAAGACGAGCTGATCCATTCCCGATTCGGTAAGTAAAATTGGCATTATTTAATATTTATTCGTATTATTTTGTTGCTATTATTGTTTTGTAAGCGTATGAAAATGCTCATATGTGTTGCCAGATGCGTTTATTTATTTGATTTCTTTTGTTTCAGAATATGGAAGGAACGCAAGACACTCAAATCATGTTTTCGCAATATGCACAGGGTCCATTAGGATTCCGAGAAGATGAAGAAGAAGAAGAAGTCAGTGAATTTGTAAAAAAAATTGCAAGTGCCAAAACGAAAACCAAGTCTAGTAAACCAAAACTAAGGCTAAACAAAGTGGTAAAGAGAAGTGTACGAGGTCACCCGCCGTCGTTCGTTATAAACAATGAAGCAACTAAGGGGAACAGACTTGTCAAAATCCAAATAATTAACATAAGTGACTCCGCGCCGGATCAAAACGACGAAACCGGTGAAAACGTTATGCTCAGTGCGCAGTATGTGGCAAGTGACGGATACGATGAGATAATAGACAGTACAGAAAGTGTAATAAATAAGATATCCAAGAAGTTGTGCGGATATAGTGTTAGTTATTAATGTTTTTACTGTTTTTGTATATAATTTTGAAAATAAATATGGTCAACAATTTTCTTGTTTTATTCCTTTGATTAAGCGATACGTCAACAGGAAAGATTTTTTTTGTAAGTATGTCAATAAAGCAATAATTCAAACGAAAATAAAATTATCATGATTAAATGCACAAGAAAAATCTTTTCAGTAAATATCGCTTAAATAGATTAACACTATTATTAGCCACAGGTATGAATCGTTATCATTTATTTCATATTTTTAAACAAACAAATTCAATTATTTAAAAATGGGTTAATATAAAAAGTCTTCGTTCAAAATAAATGATAACTAATTTTGACTGGGTTAAAAAATAAAAAAATGATTAAACGTAAATATTTATTTTTGAAAATTAGGTATAATTTATTACAATGTTAAATATGCATAATATCGAAATAATATTTTTTAAGACATATAACGTTTTTTAAGGCACAAGCTTTTTTATGATGTAGACAATTATAAGAGCTGTTGTCGATACAATACTTTTTATACATTAATTGAAAATTAGAACAACCTTTCTCTCCCAAGTCTATTACAGTACAATCAGCACATAAATCATTAATCCACTTAATTTTTTCAAAACCTTTTACATATATTTTTTTGCCTTCCAAGAAATTATGAATCATTCTCTTAAATTCTCTGTGGTCGATATACCCCTCACGCCACATAATGCCAAGGTTTCTCTCTATCCATTTCACATGCCTTTTTTCGTTTTCTGATAACGTAGAAAATGAATATGGAGGTTTTATTAAATACGCCTGCGTGTGTTCATAGGTACTGTATGCAAATTCTTTAATAATAAATTCATTTTTAGATGATTTAAACCCCTGAACATCTACGAATAGATGGTCTAGTTTCATGATATCTTCTTTGTTATATTGGTCAACGGCTTATATTCTATAATACTATCATTCAAAATAAGACAATAAGCCGCGGTATTGTCAGGGATATCTGTGTCACACTCTAATTCAATCCGCACATCGACTGAACCCGTTTTTAAGGTTTCATTTTGACGAGAACAGTCGATAACAAACAGAGGTGCTTTATTTATAAAGTCTTGTGGATTCAACAACGGTGCTTGGCTGCGGTTATAATAAGACTGTTGGAATTTAGCGTACTGTTCATATAATATAGCAAATTTTTGAGACCGAGAAACTGACATTCAAGTTTTCATAAGGAAAATAATTTGAATTTAAAAAAACTTTAACGTCACGCAAATTACAATGATCAAAACGCGATATATCTTTATCAGCAACATTTTTCCTGTTTGTTTTTAATCCAATTATAACATATCGAGGTTTTTCAACTTGAGACGAAGTTTTGACGGCCCAAGAATGTTTTGATGTTTTAGGTAAAAGCGGGTATTCGTACAGATCCCAGTTCCTAAATGCTACCTGAATAGCTCGATCTCTTTCCAAATATTTAAGCAAACTTAATCTTTCACGATCAGAAACCTTAATGTGCGGCATGCGCCATACTATTTTAGATATAGTTATGTTACCTATATACTCATTTGTGTTCAGTTTTACGCTATTTAAATTAGTATTGGATCGTAAAAGAATAAGTTCATGCTTACAGTTAATAATAATTTTGTTATAATCCTCTGCGAAGCCAAGAATCTTATTTAAAGGAATTGACACAGAAAATGATCCATGCGTAATTTTTGTGCATCAACATCCCAGCCCCATAACTTTGACATCGATGATTCAAGTTCATTCATCGACACAAGAGATTTTATTGTTGTTGTGACCCCAGCGTTTTTAATTTTATCTATTTTCAATCCCATTCAGCTCATATCGAATATCTTGAAATAAATGAAGTATAGGGTTATTTGTAAAATGAACACTGGACACCTTCGCTTTTGTTTCTCTGTTGAATACTTCTATAGTACCCTCTATGTATAAAGTACTCGCTGATGGTAATACGTATAGATCTTGCTGGTTGATAGGTATACGGATTTCATCATTTAAATTGAAACTTGTTACGTACGGTTTATACGAATGATATTC
>CAVNVB010000172.1:0-5000 GCA_963691665.1 Clepsis dumicolana
GGGCATGTTCCTGTTCGCTCGCCGCTACTAAGGAAATCCTGGTTAGTTTCTTTTCCTCCGCTTACTAATATGCTTAAATTCGGCGGGTGATCCTCCCTGATCTGAGGCCAACGATAAAAATTGGAGGCAGACACGATATCCGGTCAGCGCTACGACGACGACGCAGGCGCGCGAGGCGGCGGCGACGGCGTCGACGCGCTCTACGGACGTCGAGTCCGCCTACTGCGGCCGCTGTTGCGGCCCGCAATCAAACGCGCACGAATGTCGCGCAGCGACGCTTTTACAACCACCATAACGTTTATGTAATCACAGTGTCTGTATCGAGTGCGCCGCACGCGAGTCGTACTCGAGCGATTATGACAAAGTCGAATGTTTGAACGGACGCGCGTGTAGAGCGAACCGTCATCAGCTCGGCAAGAAGCAATGTGACAGCAGACGGTATGAATACAGTCTGTTTATGCAGCCGGCCCTCAGACAGGAGTGGTCCTGGATGTGTCTCCACGGACCGCAATGTGCGTTCGAATTGTCGATGTTCAAATGTGTCCTGCAGTTCACACTATGACGCGCAGTTAACTGCGTTCTTCATCGACCCGCGAGCCAAGTGATCCACCGTCCAGGGTAATAGTTTATTAAAAAAAAAAAAAAAAGAATAAAAGATTCCGAGAAAAAAGGAAAAAAAATGCACCGCTATAATGACAATATTTCGAATCGCAAAGCGCGCTCGAGACGCCGCCGGGTGCGGTTGAGGCGCCGCGTGACCGCGAACGCGTCGCGACGGACCGGGCGCGGTTTCATGCCCCGTCCGTCGAGCGAAGCGTCGCAGCGTTCTGCGAACCCGCAACGGCGGCGTCTGTTCCCGAGCGCACGCGGCGTCAAAACATGAACGTGTGTCGGACTATGTCGCATGAGCGTGCGTGCGTGTGAGGCGCGCAGCGAACACGTTAATGATCCTTCCGCAGGTTCCCCTACGGAAACCTTGTTACGACTTTTACTTCCTCTAAATGATCAAGTTTGGTCAACTTCCCAGCAACGCCGACGGCCGCGAGGCCACCGCGTGTCGGTCCGAAGACCTCACTAAATCATTCAATCGGTAGTAGCGACGGGCGGTGTGTACAAAGGGCAGGGGACTTAATCAACGCGAGCTTATGACTCGCGCTTACTAGGAATTCCTCGTTTATGGGGGATAATTGCAAACCCCAATCCCCAGCACGAAGGAGTTTCAACGGGTTGCCCGGGCCTCTAGGCCAAGGAGAACATGCTGATTCCTTCAGTGTAGCGCGCGTGCGGCCCAGGACATCTAAGGGCATCACAGACCTGTTATTGCTCAATCTCGTGCGGCTCGAAACCGCCGGTCCCTCTAAGAAGAATTTTAATACGCCGCAGTGAGTTGCACGACCGCGAACGGCCGCGCGCACCTAAATGACGACGCCTATTTAGCAGGCTAGAGTCTCGTTCGTTACCGGAATTAACCAGACAAATCGCTCCACCAACTAAGAACGGCCATGCACCACCACCCACCGAATCAAGAAAGAGCTGTTAATCTGTCAATCCTTCCGGTGTCCGGGCCTGGTGAGATTTCCCGTGTTGAGTCAAATTAAGCCGCAGGCTCCACTCCTGGTGGTGCCCTTCCGTCAATTCCTTTAAGTTTCAGCTTTGCAACCATACTCCCCCCGGAGTCCAAAATCTTTGGTTTCCCGGAAGCTGCCCGCCGAGCCATTGTAGTAACGTCGGCGGATCGCTAGATGACATATTTACGGTTAGAACTAGGGCGGTATCTAATCGCCTTCGAACCTCTAACTTTCGTTCTTGATTGATGAAAACACCTTTGGCAAATGCTTTCGCTGATGTTCGTCTTGCGACGATCCAAGAATTTCACCTCTAACGTCGCAATACGAATGCCCCCAGTTATCCCTATTAATCATTACCTCGGAGTTCTGAAAACCAACAAAATAGAACCGAGATCATATTCTATTATTCCATGCACGAAATATTCAAGCAGCATTTTGAGCCCGCTTTGAGCACTCTAATTTGTTCAAAGTAAAATTGTCGGCCCACCTCGACACTCACTGAAGAGCATCGCGATAGGATTTTGATATTGAACCGGCGTTTGACCGCCGGCTCACCGACGATATGCTCCGCAAACGTGTCAGTATCACCGCGGATGCGGTGCACCGACAGCGCGCAGCACAAATGCAACTACGAGCTTTTTAACCGCAACAATTTTAGTATACGCTATTGGAGCTGGAGTTACCGCGGCTGCTGGCACCAGACTTGCCCTCCAATTGTTCCTCGTTAAAATATTTAAAGTGTACTCATTCCGATTACGAGGCCTCGTAAGAGTCCCGTATCGTTATTTTTCGTCACTACCTCCCCGTGCCGGGAGTGGGTAATTTGCGCGCCTGCTGCCTTCCTTGGATGTGGTAGCCGTTTCTCAGGCTCCCTCTCCGGAATCGAACCCTGATTCCCCGTTACCCGTGACAACCATGGTAGTCGCAGAAACTACCATCGAAAGTTGATAAGGCAGACATTTGAAAGATGCGTCGCCGGTACTGGACCGTGCGATCTGCAAAAGTTATCCAGATTCATCAAAATGTTACGACTTCGGACGCGAGGCCCTCCGCCGATTGGTTTTGATCTAATAAAAGCACTCATCCCATCACTGGTCAGAGTTCTGATTGCATGTATTAGCTCTAGAATTACCACAGTTATCCAAGTAACTGAGCAAGATCTAAGGAACCAAAACTGATATATTGAGCCATTCGCGGTATCGCCTTAATACGGCTTGCACTGAGACATGCATGGCTTAATCTTTGAGACAAGCATATAACTACTGGCAGGATCAACCAGGGAGCTGTCGTTTAGAACGATCAACGTTACGTTGTATCGTTACGAAAACGCGCTTCTACGAGCGCGACGTAGCCGCGCGTCTCTCTTCACTTGTCCGAGAGCGCGCGCGACGTGCCGTTTATTATTTTTCGTTGGAAATTAAACTTAAAGTCGTTTTTCCACTCGTTACGAGCGCGCGTTACGAGCGCCCAAATATGAACATTCTTCTACGACCAGGCACAAAATAATCACTGCACGTCCTCCGTGGGACGATACCGGGTGTATCACCTCTAACACTGTCGCGCAAAGTGTGCACAAAACGCCCGGCGACAGGGAGCGCCATCACCCGCAGCCGTTTTAGTGACGGCGACAAAAACGAGATAAGAGTCGCGAACGATCTCCTCCTTATATCTCTCTCTCTGCGCGCGCTCTTCTGCCACCCCCCAAACACCAAACAAACAAACGCTACCCTCTGGTCGTACCAAAGGCAGTATTTTTTGAGAGAGTGAGAGATGACAAGAATAACAAACGCGCATGTATATATTTTCGCTGATAAGTCTGTCACACTGCTGCTCTAAAAAAAACAACAACGTCTCTCAGCTCGCATTACAACAGGCCACAGCACGCAAACGACGAACGCACAATCAAGTGCGCATCGCTCGCGTCCACCGCCATAGGGATCGACGGAGGCGACGCGTTACGCGTGGCGGCCGCGGCCGTGGCCGTGGCCGTAAATCAAAATCAAAAATACATTCCCCTACAGGTCCCCTTTGGCATGTTTTTGACTGTCCGAAATTTACTTCGCATGTACATGCGAGCGAGCGAAGCGAGCGAGCAAGACCAGTCTGAGCAGAAGCGACTCGGATAGGTTAGGTTCAGAAGGCTAAGGCGGGAGCGAAGCGGAGCGTAGCTCCCGCCTTAGCCATCGGTGTTAGGTTTTTTTTTTTTAATAGCCCGGATAACTAGATAGTTTATTTTTAATTTTTTTATTGTTTTGAATTTTTCGTTTTTTCATTTAGTCGCATATCTTGCGTTACTACATTACCACAATTTATTTAAAGCGATTCACAGGAAAAAAACCCTTTCCTGTGTCATCTCCGCATCTTCCATCTCGTTCCTCACTCATCTTCCCAGCTTAGTGAAGAATGTCAGAGGTGACATTCAAAATGCCTTTCATTGTCTGTAAGTAATAAACAAAGATATTATAACAAAGATAACTAAGTAATTAAAAGTGTTATTGTGTGTGTTGCGTTTTTCGTTTTTTATTAAACTCCCCTTTTTATAACGCGAATCGTCTTTCGATGTCGGCTCTTCCTATCATTGCGAAGCAAAATTCGCCAAGCGTTGGATTGTTCACCCACCAAAAGGGAACGTGAGCTGGGTAATACTGCTCAGTACGAGAGGAACGCGAACCGGTACTGTGTATCAGGAATCCTGAATCAAATTTATAACATTTAGTAGGTATGGGCCCGAATAGCAAATAAATATTTTATATCTCAAAAATTACTTAGGTACTTATTTCACCTACTGAAGAATAATTTTATTAAATATTTTTTTTTTTTTGTATTGTTTTGAATTATTATTATTTTTATACAAAACAGTACGAAAAGAACGATTTTTTTTCCGGGCTATTAAAAAAAAAACCTAACACCGACGGCTAAGGCGGGAGCTACGCTCCGCTTCGCTCCCGCCTTAGCCTTCTGAACCTAACCTATCCGAGTCGCTTCTGCTCAGACTAGTCTTGCTCGCTCGCTCGCACGCACGCATAATTATGTATTTCTGGGTAGTTTGATGCAATACTAACCTAACCTTATCACCACCAACAAGTTTACCTACCCATGGATACGCAATTCTAACTTAAGCCACACATTGAAAGTGTAAAAAAATAATAATTTGCATCTGGTATAATGACGGTTCCGCCGGGCGAGAGTGCCGTGCTGGCTGTTTCGCATAACGCTGTCACTATTGGAGTCAAAGGTTAGTCTGATTTTGTTTTTATGACTTATTTTATTAACGGTCAGAGATGTGAGTAGGAGGCGAATTAGCTTCCATTTGTGACCTTTGAGTACCGATACGCTATTTTCTAAATGAATGTTCAAACGGCCTTTTTCGTTGTTCGTTCGTTTCCAGATAACATTGTGGTTAAATGAATCTGTGGCGTAGTAAAGTTATGG
>CAVNVB010000172.1:20000-23588 GCA_963691665.1 Clepsis dumicolana
CCAACTAAGAACGGCCATGCACCACCACCCACCGAATCAAGAAAGAGCTGTTAATCTGTCAATCCTTCCGGTGTCCGGGCCTGGTGAGATTTCCCGTGTTGAGTCAAATTAAGCCGCAGGCTCCACTCCTGGTGGTGCCCTTCCGTCAATTCCTTTAAGTTTCAGCTTTGCAACCATACTCCCCCCGGAGTCCAAAATCTTTGGTTTCCCGGAAGCTGCCCGCCGAGCCATTGTAGTAACGTCGGCGGATCGCTAGATGACATATTTACGGTTAGAACTAGGGCGGTATCTAATCGCCTTCGAACCTCTAACTTTCGTTCTTGATTGATGAAAACACCTTTGGCAAATGCTTTCGCTGATGTTCGTCTTGCGACGATCCAAGAATTTCACCTCTAACGTCGCAATACGAATGCCCCCAGTTATCCCTATTAATCATTACCTCGGAGTTCTGAAAACCAACAAAATAGAACCGAGATCATATTCTATTATTCCATGCACGAAATATTCAAGCAGCATTTTGAGCCCGCTTTGAGCACTCTAATTTGTTCAAAGTAAAATTGTCGGCCCACCTCGACACTCACTGAAGAGCATCGCGATAGGATTTTGATATTGAACCGGCGTTTGACCGCCGGCTCACCGACGATATGCTCCGCAAACGTGTCAGTATCACCGCGGATGCGGTGCACCGACAGCGCGCAGCACAAATGCAACTACGAGCTTTTTAACCGCAACAATTTTAGTATACGCTATTGGAGCTGGAGTTACCGCGGCTGCTGGCACCAGACTTGCCCTCCAATTGTTCCTCGTTAAAATATTTAAAGTGTACTCATTCCGATTACGAGGCCTCGTAAGAGTCCCGTATCGTTATTTTTCGTCACTACCTCCCCGTGCCGGGAGTGGGTAATTTGCGCGCCTGCTGCCTTCCTTGGATGTGGTAGCCGTTTCTCAGGCTCCCTCTCCGGAATCGAACCCTGATTCCCCGTTACCCGTGACAACCATGGTAGTCGCAGAAACTACCATCGAAAGTTGATAAGGCAGACATTTGAAAGATGCGTCGCCGGTACTGGACCGTGCGATCTGCAAAAGTTATCCAGATTCATCAAAATGTTACGACTTCGGACGCGAGGCCCTCCGCCGATTGGTTTTGATCTAATAAAAGCACTCATCCCATCACTGGTCAGAGTTCTGATTGCATGTATTAGCTCTAGAATTACCACAGTTATCCAAGTAACTGAGCAAGATCTAAGGAACCAAAACTGATATATTGAGCCATTCGCGGTATCGCCTTAATACGGCTTGCACTGAGACATGCATGGCTTAATCTTTGAGACAAGCATATAACTACTGGCAGGATCAACCAGGGAGCTGTCGTTTAGAACGATCAACGTTACGTTGTATCGTTACGAAAACGCGCTTCTACGAGCGCGACGTAGCCGCGCGTCTCTCTTCACTTGTCCGAGAGCGCGCGCGACGTGCCGTTTATTATTTTTCGTTGGAAATTAAACTTAAAGTCGTTTTTCCACTCGTTACGAGCGCGCGTTACGAGCGCCCAAATATGAACATTCTTCTACGACCAGGCACAAAATAATCACTGCACGTCCTCCGTGGGACGATACCGGGTGTATCACCTCTAACACTGTCGCGCAAAGTGTGCACAAAACGCCCGGCGACAGGGAGCGCCATCACCCGCAGCCGTTTTAGTGACGGCGACAAAAACGAGATAAGAGTCGCGAACGATCTCCTCCTTATATCTCTCTCTCTGCGCGCGCTCTTCTGCCACCCCCCAAACACCAAACAAACAAACGCTACCCTCTGGTCGTACCAAAGGCAGTATTTTTTGAGAGAGTGAGAGATGACAAGAATAACAAACGCGCATGTATATATTTTCGCTGATAAGTCTGTCACACTGCTGCTCTAAAAAAAACAACAACGTCTCTCAGCTCGCATTACAACAGGCCACAGCACGCAAACGACGAACGCACAATCAAGTGCGCATCGCTCGCGTCCACCGCCATAGGGATCGACGGAGGCGACGCGTTACGCGTGGCGGCCGCGGCCGTGGCCGTGGCCGTAAATCAAAATCAAAAATACATTCCCCTACAGGTCCCCTTTGGCATGTTTTTGACTGTCCGAAATTTACTTCGCATGTACATGCGAGCGAGCGAAGCGAGCGAGCAAGACCAGTCTGAGCAGAAGCGACTCGGATAGGTTAGGTTCAGAAGGCTAAGGCGGGAGCGAAGCGGAGCGTAGCTCCCGCCTTAGCCATCGGTGTTAGGTTTTTTTTTTTTAATAGCCCGGATAACTAGATAGTTTATTTTTAATTTTTTTATTGTTTTGAATTTTTCGTTTTTTCATTTAGTCGCATATCTTGCGTTACTACATTACCACAATTTATTTAAAGCGATTCACAGGAAAAAAACCCTTTCCTGTGTCATCTCCGCATCTTCCATCTCGTTCCTCACTCATCTTCCCAGCTTAGTGAAGAATGTCAGAGGTGACATTCAAAATGCCTTTCATTGTCTGTAAGTAATAAACAAAGATATTATAACAAAGATAACTAAGTAATTAAAAGTGTTATTGTGTGTGTTGCGTTTTTCGTTTTTTATTAAACTCCCCTTTTTATAACGCGAATCGTCTTTCGATGTCGGCTCTTCCTATCATTGCGAAGCAAAATTCGCCAAGCGTTGGATTGTTCACCCACCAAAAGGGAACGTGAGCTGGGTAATACTGCTCAGTACGAGAGGAACGCGAACCGGTACTGTGTATCAGGAATCCTGAATCAAATTTATAACATTTAGTAGGTATGGGCCCGAATAGCAAATAAATATTTTATATCTCAAAAATTACTTAGGTACTTATTTCACCTACTGAAGAATAATTTTATTAAATATTTTTTTTTTTTTGTATTGTTTTGAATTATTATTATTTTTATACAAAACAGTACGAAAAGAACGATTTTTTTTCCGGGCTATTAAAAAAAAAAACCTAACACCGACGGCTAAGGCGGGAGCTACGCTCCGCTTCGCTCCCGCCTTAGCCTTCTGAACCTAACCTATCCGAGTCGCTTCTGCTCAGACTAGTCTTGCTCGCTCGCTCGCACGCACGCATAATTATGTATTTCTGGGTAGTTTGATGCAATACTAACCTAACCTTATCACCACCAACAAGTTTACCTACCCATGGATACGCAATTCTAACTTAAGCCACACATTGAAAGTGTAAAAAAATAATAATTTGCATCTGGTATAATGACGGTTCCGCCGGGCGAGAGTGCCGTGCTGGCTGTTTCGCATAACGCTGTCACTATTGGAGTCAAAGGTTAGTCTGATTTTGTTTTTATGACTTATTTTATTAACGGTCAGAGATGTGAGTAGGAGGCGAATTAGCTTCCATTTGTGACCTTTGAGTACCGATACGCTATTTTCTAAATGAATGTTCAAACGGCCTTTTTCGTTGTTCGTTCGTTTCCAGATAACATTGTGGTTAAATGAATCTGTGGCGTAGTAAAGTTATGGAAAACAAAATTAATAATATACATTGTCATCATAGCGTGCGGCCAAGAAAAGAGGAGGAAAGTTTATTAAAAAA
>CAVNVB010000173.1:2500-7500 GCA_963691665.1 Clepsis dumicolana
TTCGTTTTTTAATAAACTTTCCTCCTCTTTTCTTGGCCGCACGCTATGATGACAATGTATATTATTAATTTTGTTTTCCATAACTTTACTACGCCACAGATTCATTTAACCACAATGTTATCTGGAAACGAACGAACAACGAAAAAGGCCGTTTGAACATTCATTTAGAAAATAGCGTATCGGTACTCAAAGGTCACAAATGGAAGCTAATTCGCCTCCTACTCACATCTCTGACCGTTAATAAAATAAGTCATAAAAACAAAATCAGACTAACCTTTGACTCCAATAGTGACAGCGTTATGCGAAACAGCCAGCACGGCACTCTCGCCCGGCGGAACCGTCATTATACCAGATGCAAATTATTATTTTTTTACACTTTCAATGTGTGGCTTAAGTTAGAATTGCGTATCCATGGGTAGGTAAACTTGTTGGTGGTGATAAGGTTAGGTTAGTATTGCATCAAACTACCCAGAAATACATAATTATGCGTGGCGTGCGAGCGAGCGAGCAAGACTAGTCTGAGCAGAAGCGACTCGGATAGGTTAGGTTCAGAAGGCTAAGGCGGGAGCGAAGCGGAGCGTAGCTCCCGCCTTAGCCGTCGGTGTTAGGTTTTTTTTTTTAATAGCCCGGAAAAAAAATCGTTCTTTTCGTACTGTTTTGTATAAAAATAATAATAATTCAAAACAATACAAAAAAAAAAAAATATTTAATAAAATTATTCTTCAGTAGGTGAAATAAGTACCTAAGTAATTTTTGAGATATAAAATATTTATTTGCTATTCGGGCCCATACCTACTAAATGTTATAAATTTGATTCAGGATTCCTGATACACAGTACCGGTTCGCGTTCCTCTCGTACTGAGCAGTATTACCCAGCTCACGTTCCCTTTTGGTGGGTGAACAATCCAACGCTTGGCGAATTTTGCTTCGCAATGATAGGAAGAGCCGACATCGAAAGACGATTCGCGTTATAAAAAGGGGAGTTTAATAAAAAACGAAAAACGCAACACACACAATAACACTTTTAATTACTTAGTTATCTTTGTTATAATATCTTTGTTTATTACTTACAGACAATGAAAGGCATTTTGAATGTCACCTCTGACATTCTTCACTAAGCTGGGAAGATGAGTGAGGAACGAGATGGAAGATGCGGAGATGACACAGGAAAGGGTTTTTTTTCCTGTGAATCGCTTTAAATAAATTGTGGTAATGTAGTAACGCAAGATATGCGACTAAATGAAAAAACGAAAAATTCAAAACAATAAAAAAATTAAAAATAAACTATCTAGTTATCCGGGCTATTAAAAAAAAAAAACCTAACACCGATGGCTAAGGCGGGAGCTACGCTCCGCTTCGCTCCCGCCTTAGCCTTCTGAACCTAACCTATCCGAGTCGCTTCTGCTCAGACTGGTCTTGCTCGCTCGCTTCGCTCGCTCGCATGTACATGCGAAGTAAATTTCGGACAGTCAAAAACATGCCAAAGGGGACCTGTAGGGGAATGTATTTTTGATTTTGATTTACGGCCACGGCCACGGCCGCGGCCGCCACGCGTAACGCGTCGCCTCCGTCGATCCCTATGGCGGTGGACGCGAGCGATGCGCACTTGATTGTGCGTTCGTCGTTTGCGTGCTGTGGCCTGTTGTAATGCGAGCTGAGAGACGTTGTTGTTTTTTTTAGAGCAGCAGTGTGACAGACTTATCAGCGAAAATATATACATGCGCGTTTGTTATTCTTGTCATCTCTCACTCTCTCAAAAAATACTGCCTTTGGTACGACCAGAGGGTAGCGTTTGTTTGTTTGGTGTTTGGGGGGTGGCAGAAGAGCGCGCGCAGAGAGAGAGATATAAGGAGGAGATCGTTCGCGACTCTTATCTCGTTTTTGTCGCCGTCACTAAAACGGCTGCGGGTGATGGCGCTCCCTGTCGCCGGGCGTTTTGTGCACACTTTGCGCGACAGTGTTAGAGGTGATACACCCGGTATCGTCCCACGGAGGACGTGCAGTGATTATTTTGTGCCTGGTCGTAGAAGAATGTTCATATTTGGGCGCTCGTAACGCGCGCTCGTAACGAGTGGAAAAACGACTTTAAGTTTAATTTCCAACGAAAAATAATAAACGGCACGTCGCGCGCGCTCTCGGACAAGTGAAGAGAGACGCGCGGCTACGTCGCGCTCGTAGAAGCGCGTTTTCGTAACGATACAACGTAACGTTGATCGTTCTAAACGACAGCTCCCTGGTTGATCCTGCCAGTAGTTATATGCTTGTCTCAAAGATTAAGCCATGCATGTCTCAGTGCAAGCCGTATTAAGGCGATACCGCGAATGGCTCAATATATCAGTTTTGGTTCCTTAGATCTTGCTCAGTTACTTGGATAACTGTGGTAATTCTAGAGCTAATACATGCAATCAGAACTCTGACCAGTGATGGGATGAGTGCTTTTATTAGATCAAAACCAATCGGCGGAGGGCCTCGCGTCCGAAGTCGTAACATTTTGATGAATCTGGATAACTTTTGCAGATCGCACGGTCCAGTACCGGCGACGCATCTTTCAAATGTCTGCCTTATCAACTTTCGATGGTAGTTTCTGCGACTACCATGGTTGTCACGGGTAACGGGGAATCAGGGTTCGATTCCGGAGAGGGAGCCTGAGAAACGGCTACCACATCCAAGGAAGGCAGCAGGCGCGCAAATTACCCACTCCCGGCACGGGGAGGTAGTGACGAAAAATAACGATACGGGACTCTTACGAGGCCTCGTAATCGGAATGAGTACACTTTAAATATTTTAACGAGGAACAATTGGAGGGCAAGTCTGGTGCCAGCAGCCGCGGTAACTCCAGCTCCAATAGCGTATACTAAAATTGTTGCGGTTAAAAAGCTCGTAGTTGCATTTGTGCTGCGCGCTGTCGGTGCACCGCATCCGCGGTGATACTGACACGTTTGCGGAGCATATCGTCGGTGAGCCGGCGGTCAAACGCCGGTTCAATATCAAAATCCTATCGCGATGCTCTTCAGTGAGTGTCGAGGTGGGCCGACAATTTTACTTTGAACAAATTAGAGTGCTCAAAGCGGGCTCAAAATGCTGCTTGAATATTTCGTGCATGGAATAATAGAATATGATCTCGGTTCTATTTTGTTGGTTTTCAGAACTCCGAGGTAATGATTAATAGGGATAACTGGGGGCATTCGTATTGCGACGTTAGAGGTGAAATTCTTGGATCGTCGCAAGACGAACATCAGCGAAAGCATTTGCCAAAGGTGTTTTCATCAATCAAGAACGAAAGTTAGAGGTTCGAAGGCGATTAGATACCGCCCTAGTTCTAACCGTAAATATGTCATCTAGCGATCCGCCGACGTTACTACAATGGCTCGGCGGGCAGCTTCCGGGAAACCAAAGATTTTGGACTCCGGGGGGAGTATGGTTGCAAAGCTGAAACTTAAAGGAATTGACGGAAGGGCACCACCAGGAGTGGAGCCTGCGGCTTAATTTGACTCAACACGGGAAATCTCACCAGGCCCGGACACCGGAAGGATTGACAGATTAACAGCTCTTTCTTGATTCGGTGGGTGGTGGTGCATGGCCGTTCTTAGTTGGTGGAGCGATTTGTCTGGTTAATTCCGGTAACGAACGAGACTCTAGCCTGCTAAATAGGCGTCGTCATTTAGGTGCGCGCGGCCGTTCGCGGTCGTGCAACTCACTGGCGGCGTATTAAAATTCTTCTTAGAGGGACCGGCGGTTTCGAGCCGCACGAGATTGAGCAATAACAGGTCTGTGATGCCCTTAGATGTCCTGGGCCGCACGCGCGCTACACTGAAGGAATCAGCATGTTCTCCTTGGCCTAGAGGCCCGGGCAACCCGTTGAAACTCCTTCGTGCTGGGGATTGGGGTTTGCAATTATCCCCCATAAACGAGGAATTCCTAGTAAGCGCGAGTCATAAGCTCGCGTTGATTAAGTCCCTGCCCTTTGTACACACCGCCCGTCGCTACTACCGATTGAATGATTTAGTGAGGTCTTCGGACCGACACGCGGTGGCCTCGCGGCCGTCGGCGTTGCTGGGAAGTTGACCAAACTTGATCATTTAGAGGAAGTAAAAGTCGTAACAAGGTTTCCGTAGGGGAACCTGCGGAAGGATCATTAACGTGTTCGCTGCGCGCCTCACACGCACGCACGCTCATGCGACATAGTCCGACACACGTTCATGTTTTGACGCCGCGTGCGCTCGGGAACAGACGCCGCCGTTGCGGGTTCGCAGAACGCTGCGACGCTTCGCTCGACGGACGGGGCATGAAACCGCGCCCGGTCCGTCGCGACGCGTTCGCGGTCACGCGGCGCCTCAACCGCACCCGGCGGCGTCTCGAGCGCGCTTTGCGATTCGAAATATTGTCATTATAGCGGTGCATTTTTTTTCCTTTTTTCTCGGAATCTTTTATTCTTTTTTTTTTTTTTTTAATAAACTATTACCCTGGACGGTGGATCACTTGGCTCGCGGGTCGATGAAGAACGCAGTTAACTGCGCGTCATAGTGTGAACTGCAGGACACATTTGAACATCGACAATTCGAACGCACATTGCGGTCCGTGGAGACACATCCAGGACCACTCCTGTCTGAGGGCCGGCTGCATAAACAGACTGTATTCATACCGTCTGCTGTCACATTGCTTCTTGCCGAGCTGATGACGGTTCGCTCTACACGCGCGTCCGTTCAAACATTCGACTTTGTCATAATCGCTCGAGTACGACTCGCGTGCGGCGCACTCGATACAGACACTGTGATTACATAAACGTTATGGTGGTTGTAAAAGCGTCGCTGCGCGACATTCGTGCGCGTTTGATTGCGGGCCGCAACAGCGGCCGCAGTAGGCGGACTCGACGTCCGTAGAGCGCGTCGACGCCGTCGCCGCCGCCTCGCGCGCCTGCGTCGTCGTCGTAGCGCTGACCGGATATCGTGTCTGCCTCCAATTTTTATCGTTGGCCTCAGATCAGGGAGGATCACCCGCCG
>CAVNVB010000173.1:12500-15000 GCA_963691665.1 Clepsis dumicolana
CCTAAGTAATTTTTGAGATATAAAATATTTATTTGCTATTCGGGCCCATACCTACTAAATGTTATAAATTTGATTCAGGATTCCTGATACACAGTACCGGTTCGCGTTCCTCTCGTACTGAGCAGTATTACCCAGCTCACGTTCCCTTTTGGTGGGTGAACAATCCAACGCTTGGCGAATTTTGCTTCGCAATGATAGGAAGAGCCGACATCGAAAGACGATTCGCGTTATAAAAAGGGGAGTTTAATAAAAAACGAAAAACGCAACACACACAATAACACTTTTAATTACTTAGTTATCTTTGTTATAATATCTTTGTTTATTACTTACAGACAATGAAAGGCATTTTGAATGTCACCTCTGACATTCTTCACTAAGCTGGGAAGATGAGTGAGGAACGAGATGGAAGATGCGGAGATGACACAGGAAAGGGTTTTTTTCCTGTGAATCGCTTTAAATAAATTGTGGTAATGTAGTAACGCAAGATATGCGACTAAATGAAAAAACGAAAAATTCAAAACAATAAAAAAATTAAAAATAAACTATCTAGTTATCCGGGCTATTAAAAAAAAAAAACCTAACACCGATGGCTAAGGCGGGAGCTACGCTCCGCTTCGCTCCCGCCTTAGCCTTCTGAACCTAACCTATCCGAGTCGCTTCTGCTCAGACTGGTCTTGCTCGCTCGCTTCGCTCGCTCGCATGTACATGCGAAGTAAATTTCGGACAGTCAAAAACATGCCAAAGGGGACCTGTAGGGGAATGTATTTTTGATTTTGATTTACGGCCACGGCCACGGCCGCGGCCGCCACGCGTAACGCGTCGCCTCCGTCGATCCCTATGGCGGTGGACGCGAGCGATGCGCACTTGATTGTGCGTTCGTCGTTTGCGTGCTGTGGCCTGTTGTAATGCGAGCTGAGAGACGTTGTTGTTTTTTTTAGAGCAGCAGTGTGACAGACTTATCAGCGAAAATATATACATGCGCGTTTGTTATTCTTGTCATCTCTCACTCTCTCAAAAAATACTGCCTTTGGTACGACCAGAGGGTAGCGTTTGTTTGTTTGGTGTTTGGGGGGTGGCAGAAGAGCGCGCGCAGAGAGAGAGATATAAGGAGGAGATCGTTCGCGACTCTTATCTCGTTTTTGTCGCCGTCACTAAAACGGCTGCGGGTGATGGCGCTCCCTGTCGCCGGGCGTTTTGTGCACACTTTGCGCGACAGTGTTAGAGGTGATACACCCGGTATCGTCCCACGGAGGACGTGCAGTGATTATTTTGTGCCTGGTCGTAGAAGAATGTTCATATTTGGGCGCTCGTAACGCGCGCTCGTAACGAGTGGAAAAACGACTTTAAGTTTAATTTCCAACGAAAAATAATAAACGGCACGTCGCGCGCGCTCTCGGACAAGTGAAGAGAGACGCGCGGCTACGTCGCGCTCGTAGAAGCGCGTTTTCGTAACGATACAACGTAACGTTGATCGTTCTAAACGACAGCTCCCTGGTTGATCCTGCCAGTAGTTATATGCTTGTCTCAAAGATTAAGCCATGCATGTCTCAGTGCAAGCCGTATTAAGGCGATACCGCGAATGGCTCAATATATCAGTTTTGGTTCCTTAGATCTTGCTCAGTTACTTGGATAACTGTGGTAATTCTAGAGCTAATACATGCAATCAGAACTCTGACCAGTGATGGGATGAGTGCTTTTATTAGATCAAAACCAATCGGCGGAGGGCCTCGCGTCCGAAGTCGTAACATTTTGATGAATCTGGATAACTTTTGCAGATCGCACGGTCCAGTACCGGCGACGCATCTTTCAAATGTCTGCCTTATCAACTTTCGATGGTAGTTTCTGCGACTACCATGGTTGTCACGGGTAACGGGGAATCAGGGTTCGATTCCGGAGAGGGAGCCTGAGAAACGGCTACCACATCCAAGGAAGGCAGCAGGCGCGCAAATTACCCACTCCCGGCACGGGGAGGTAGTGACGAAAAATAACGATACGGGACTCTTACGAGGCCTCGTAATCGGAATGAGTACACTTTAAATATTTTAACGAGGAACAATTGGAGGGCAAGTCTGGTGCCAGCAGCCGCGATAACTCCAGCTCCAATAGCGTATACTAAAATTGTTGCGGTTAAAAAGCTCGTAGTTGCATTTGTGCTGCGCGCTGTCGGTGCACCGCATCCGCGGTGATACTGACACGTTTGCGGAGCATATCGTCGGTGAGCCGGCGGTCAAACGCCGGTTCAATATCAAAATCCTATCGCGATGCTCTTCAGTGAGTGTCGAGGTGGGCCGACAATTTTACTTTGAACAAATTAGAGTGCTCAAAGCGGGCTCAAAATGCTGCTTGAATATTTCGTGCATGGAATAATAGAATATGATCTCGGTTCTATTTTGTTGGTTTTCAGAACTCCGAGGTAATGATTAATAGGGATAACTGGGGGCATTCGTATTGCGACGTTAGAGGTGAAATTCTTGGATCGTCGCAAGACGAACATCAGCGA
>CAVNVB010000174.1:0-5000 GCA_963691665.1 Clepsis dumicolana
ACTCGGTTGGGCGGAAGCGGTGCGCGGTCGATTATATCGGCGTGCGCACGGTGTTTCGTTCCAAGCGTGCAGAGTGGCGCAGTGTCGGAAACGGCATTGCGCCGTACAACTCCCGCGTGATCCGGTTCGAGGACACTGTCAGGCGGGGAGTTTGGCTGGGGCGGTACATCTGTCAAAGAATAACGCAGGTGTCCTAAGGCCAGCTCAGCGAGGACAGAAACCTCGCGTAGAGCAAAAGGGCAAAAGCTGGCTTGATCCAGATGTTCAGTACGCATAGGGACTGCGAAAGCACGGCCTATCGATCCTTTAGTATAAAGAGTTTTTAGCAAGAGGTGCCAGAAAAGTTACCACAGGGATAACTGGCTTGTGGCGGCCAAGCGTTCATAGCGACGTCGCTTTTTGATCCTTCGATATCGGCTCTTCCTATCATTGCGAAGCAAAATTCGCCAAGCGTTGGATTGTTCACCCATCAAAAGGGAACGTGAGCTGGGTTTAGACCGTCGTGAGACAGGTTAGTTTTACCCTACTGATGGCCCGTCGTTGCGATAGTAATACTGCTCAGTACGAGAGGAACCGCAGTTTCGGACATTTGGTTCATGCACTCGGCCGAGCGGCCGGTGGTGCGAAGCTACCATCCGCGGGATTATGCCTGAACGCCTCTAAGGCCGAAGCCAGCCTAGCCGAATCCGGCAAGGATATGCTCACTGTGGAGCCCCGAGAGTCGGGAGGCTCTAAACAATGTGACTTTACTAGTCGCGCTTTACTCGTAAGGTGCGACGTCGAAGCCCATTCGGATCTCGGAGATCGGTGCAGTACGGTTCAACACGTGCATCACGGCTCCGCGGGTCCTAACATAACTCAGTTCGATGTCGGGGCTCGGAATAGTCTGTAGACGACTTCCGTTCCTGGCGGGGTGTTGTGCTCGGTAGAGCAGCGTCGTGCTGCGATCTGTTGAGACTCGGCCCTACGCCAGGTGATTCGTCCGCGGACGATGTTATGGCGTCATCTCTGACAGCTCTGACTCAATCTATTGTATAACGTGAACCGGCATTCGTTATTTCTGTCGAAATTTTTATAACGCGAACCGGTACTGTGATCTTTTTTCATTCGTTTTTTATTCAACTTTCCTCCTCTTTTCTTGGCCGCACGCTATGATGATATAGTAAACACTTAGCACAATATTATATAACGCTAACCGGTACTGTGATTTTTTTTTTTTTTATAACGCGAACCGGTACTGTGATCTTTTTTTTTTTATAACGCGAACCGGTACTGTGATCTTTTTTTTTTTTTTTTATAACGCGAACCGGTACTGTGATCTTTTTTCTTTCGTTTTTTAATAAACTTTCCTCCTCTTTTCTTGGCCGCACGCTATGATGACAATGTATATTATTAATTTTGTTTTCCATAACTTTACTACGCCACAGATTCATTTAACCACAATGTTATCTGGAAACGAACGAACAACGAAAAAGGCCGTTTGAACATTCATTTAGAAAATAGCGTATCGGTACTCAAAGGTCACAAATGGAAGCTAATTCGCCTCCTACTCACATCTCTGACCGTTAATAAAATAAGTCATAAAAACAAAATCAGACTAACCTTTGACTCCAATAGTGACAGCGTTATGCGAAACAGCCAGCACGGCACTCTCGCCCGGCGGAACCGTCATTATACCAGATGCAAATTATTATTTTTTTACACTTTCAATGTGTGGCTTAAGTTAGAATTGCGTATCCATGGGTAGGTAAACTTGTTGGTGGTGATAAGGTTAGGTTAGTATTGCATCAAACTACCCAGAAATACATAATTATGCGTGCGTGCGAGCGAGCGAGCAAGACTAGTCTGAGCAGAAGCGACTCGGATAGGTTAGGTTCAGAAGGCTAAGGCGGGAGCGAAGCGGAGCGTAGCTCCCGCCTTAGCCGTCGGTGTTAGGTTTTTTTTTTAATAGCCCGGAAAAAAAATCGTTCTTTTCGTACTGTTTTGTATAAAAATAATAATAATTCAAAACAATACAAAAAAAAAAAAATATTTAATAAAATTATTCTTCAGTAGGTGAAATAAGTACCTAAGTAATTTTTGAGATATAAAATATTTATTTGCTATTCGGGCCCATACCTACTAAATGTTATAAATTTGATTCAGGATTCCTGATACACAGTACCGGTTCGCGTTCCTCTCGTACTGAGCAGTATTACCCAGCTCACGTTCCCTTTTGGTGGGTGAACAATCCAACGCTTGGCGAATTTTGCTTCGCAATGATAGGAAGAGCCGACATCGAAAGACGATTCGCGTTATAAAAAGGGGAGTTTAATAAAAAACGAAAAACGCAACACACACAATAACACTTTTAATTACTTAGTTATCTTTGTTATAATATCTTTGTTTATTACTTACAGACAATGAAAGGCATTTTGAATGTCACCTCTGACATTCTTCACTAAGCTGGGAAGATGAGTGAGGAACGAGATGGAAGATGCGGAGATGACACAGGAAAGGGTTTTTTTCCTGTGAATCGCTTTAAATAAATTGTGGTAATGTAGTAACGCAAGATATGCGACTAAATGAAAAAACGAAAAATTCAAAACAATAAAAAAATTAAAAATAAACTATCTAGTTATCCGGGCTATTAAAAAAAAAAACCTAACACCGATGGCTAAGGCGGGAGCTACGCTCCGCTTCGCTCCCGCCTTAGCCTTCTGAACCTAACCTATCCGAGTCGCTTCTGCTCAGACTGGTCTTGCTCGCTCGCTTCGCTCGCTCGCATGTACATGCGAAGTAAATTTCGGACAGTCAAAAACATGCCAAAGGGGACCTGTAGGGGAATGTATTTTTGATTTTGATTTACGGCCACGGCCACGGCCGCGGCCGCCACGCGTAACGCGTCGCCTCCGTCGATCCCTATGGCGGTGGACGCGAGCGATGCGCACTTGATTGTGCGTTCGTCGTTTGCGTGCTGTGGCCTGTTGTAATGCGAGCTGAGAGACGTTGTTGTTTTTTTTAGAGCAGCAGTGTGACAGACTTATCAGCGAAAATATATACATGCGCGTTTGTTATTCTTGTCATCTCTCACTCTCTCAAAAAATACTGCCTTTGGTACGACCAGAGGGTAGCGTTTGTTTGTTTGGTGTTTGGGGGGTGGCAGAAGAGCGCGCGCAGAGAGAGAGATATAAGGAGGAGATCGTTCGCGACTCTTATCTCGTTTTTGTCGCCGTCACTAAAACGGCTGCGGGTGATGGCGCTCCCTGTCGCCGGGCGTTTTGTGCACACTTTGCGCGACAGTGTTAGAGGTGATACACCCGGTATCGTCCCACGGAGGACGTGCAGTGATTATTTTGTGCCTGGTCGTAGAAGAATGTTCATATTTGGGCGCTCGTAACGCGCGCTCGTAACGAGTGGAAAAACGACTTTAAGTTTAATTTCCAACGAAAAATAATAAACGGCACGTCGCGCGCGCTCTCGGACAAGTGAAGAGAGACGCGCGGCTACGTCGCGCTCGTAGAAGCGCGTTTTCGTAACGATACAACGTAACGTTGATCGTTCTAAACGACAGCTCCCTGGTTGATCCTGCCAGTAGTTATATGCTTGTCTCAAAGATTAAGCCATGCATGTCTCAGTGCAAGCCGTATTAAGGCGATACCGCGAATGGCTCAATATATCAGTTTTGGTTCCTTAGATCTTGCTCAGTTACTTGGATAACTGTGGTAATTCTAGAGCTAATACATGCAATCAGAACTCTGACCAGTGATGGGATGAGTGCTTTTATTAGATCAAAACCAATCGGCGGAGGGCCTCGCGTCCGAAGTCGTAACATTTTGATGAATCTGGATAACTTTTGCAGATCGCACGGTCCAGTACCGGCGACGCATCTTTCAAATGTCTGCCTTATCAACTTTCGATGGTAGTTTCTGCGACTACCATGGTTGTCACGGGTAACGGGGAATCAGGGTTCGATTCCGGAGAGGGAGCCTGAGAAACGGCTACCACATCCAAGGAAGGCAGCAGGCGCGCAAATTACCCACTCCCGGCACGGGGAGGTAGTGACGAAAAATAACGATACGGGACTCTTACGAGGCCTCGTAATCGGAATGAGTACACTTTAAATATTTTAACGAGGAACAATTGGAGGGCAAGTCTGGTGCCAGCAGCCGCGGTAACTCCAGCTCCAATAGCGTATACTAAAATTGTTGCGGTTAAAAAGCTCGTAGTTGCATTTGTGCTGCGCGCTGTCGGTGCACCGCATCCGCGGTGATACTGACACGTTTGCGGAGCATATCGTCGGTGAGCCGGCGGTCAAACGCCGGTTCAATATCAAAATCCTATCGCGATGCTCTTCAGTGAGTGTCGAGGTGGGCCGACAATTTTACTTTGAACAAATTAGAGTGCTCAAAGCGGGCTCAAAATGCTGCTTGAATATTTCGTGCATGGAATAATAGAATATGATCTCGGTTCTATTTTGTTGGTTTTCAGAACTCCGAGGTAATGATTAATAGGGATAACTGGGGGCATTCGTATTGCGACGTTAGAGGTGAAATTCTTGGATCGTCGCAAGACGAACATCAGCGAAAGCATTTGCCAAAGGTGTTTTCATCAATCAAGAACGAAAGTTAGAGGTTCGAAGGCGATTAGATACCGCCCTAGTTCTAACCGTAAATATGTCATCTAGCGATCCGCCGACGTTACTACAATGGCTCGGCGGGCAGCTTCCGGGAAACCAAAGATTTTGGACTCCGGGGGGAGTATGGTTGCAAAGCTGAAACTTAAAGGAATTGACGGAAGGGCACCACCAGGAGTGGAGCCTGCGGCTTAATTTGACTCAACACGGGAAATCTCACCAGGCCCGGACACCGGAAGGATTGACAGATTAACAGCTCTTTCTTGATTCGGTGGGTGGTGGTGCATGGCCGTTCTTAGTTGGTGGAGCGATTTGTCTGGTTAATTCCGGTAACGAACGAGACTCTAGCCTGCTAAATAGGCGTCGTCATTTAGGTGCGCGCGGC
>CAVNVB010000174.1:20000-22522 GCA_963691665.1 Clepsis dumicolana
TTGAACATTCATTTAGAAAATAGCGTATCGGTACTCAAAGGTCACAAATGGAAGCTAATTCGCCTCCTACTCACATCTCTGACCGTTAATAAAATAAGTCATAAAAACAAAATCAGACTAACCTTTGACTCCAATAGTGACAGCGTTATGCGAAACAGCCAGCACGGCACTCTCGCCCGGCGGAACCGTCATTATACCAGATGCAAATTATTATTTTTTTACACTTTCAATGTGTGGCTTAAGTTAGAATTGCGTATCCATGGGTAGGTAAACTTGTTGGTGGTGATAAGGTTAGGTTAGTATTGCATCAAACTACCCAGAAATACATAATTATGCGTGCGTGCGAGCGAGCGAGCAAGACTAGTCTGAGCAGAAGCGACTCGGATAGGTTAGGTTCAGAAGGCTAAGGCGGGAGCGAAGCGGAGCGTAGCTCCCGCCTTAGCCGTCGGTGTTAGGTTTTTTTTTTAATAGCCCGGAAAAAAAATCGTTCTTTTCGTACTGTTTTGTATAAAAATAATAATAATTCAAAACAATACAAAAAAAAAAAATATTTAATAAAATTATTCTTCAGTAGGTGAAATAAGTACCTAAGTAATTTTTGAGATATAAAATATTTATTTGCTATTCGGGCCCATACCTACTAAATGTTATAAATTTGATTCAGGATTCCTGATACACAGTACCGGTTCGCGTTCCTCTCGTACTGAGCAGTATTACCCAGCTCACGTTCCCTTTTGGTGGGTGAACAATCCAACGCTTGGCGAATTTTGCTTCGCAATGATAGGAAGAGCCGACATCGAAAGACGATTCGCGTTATAAAAAGGGGAGTTTAATAAAAAACGAAAAACGCAACACACACAATAACATTTTAATTACTTAGTTATCTTTGTTATAATATCTTTGTTTATTACTTACAGACAATGAAAGGCATTTTGAATGTCACCTCTGACATTCTTCACTAAGCTGGGAAGATGAGTGAGGAACGAGATGGAAGATGCGGAGATGACACAGGAAAGGGTTTTTTTCCTGTGAATCGCTTTAAATAAATTGTGGTAATGTAGTAACGCAAGATATGCGACTAAATGAAAAAAACGAAAAATTCAAAACAATAAAAAAAATTAAAAATAAACTATCTAGTTATCCGGGCTATTAAAAAAAAAAAAACCTAACACCGATGGCTAAGGCGGGAGCTACGCTCCGCTTCGCTCCCGCCTTAGCCTTCTGAACCTAACCTATCCGAGTCGCTTCTGCTCAGACTGGTCTTGCTCGCTCGCTTCGCTCGCTCGCATGTACATGCGAAGTAAATTTCGGACAGTCAAAAACATGCCAAAGGGGACCTGTAGGGGAATGTATTTTTGATTTTGATTTACGGCCACGGCCACGGCCGCGGCCGCCACGCGTAACGCGTCGCCTCCGTCGATCCCTATGGCGGTGGACGCGAGCGATGCGCACTTGATTGTGCGTTCGTCGTTTGCGTGCTGTGGCCTGTTGTAATGCGAGCTGAGAGACGTTGTTGTTTTTTTTAGAGCAGCAGTGTGACAGACTTATCAGCGAAAATATATACATGCGCGTTTGTTATTCTTGTCATCTCTCACTCTCTCAAAAAATACTGCCTTTGGTACGACCAGAGGGTAGCGTTTGTTTGTTTGGTGTTTGGGGGGGTGGCAGAAGAGCGCGCGCAGAGAGAGAGATATAAGGAGGAGATCGTTCGCGACTCTTATCTCGTTTTTGTCGCCGTCACTAAAACGGCTGCGGGTGATGGCGCTCCCTGTCGCCGGGCGTTTTGTGCACACTTTGCGCGACAGTGTTAGAGGTGATACACCCGGTATCGTCCCACGGAGGACGTGCAGTGATTATTTTGTGCCTGGTCGTAGAAGAATGTTCATATTTGGGCGCTCGTAACGCGCGCTCGTAACGAGTGGAAAAAACGACTTTAAGTTTAATTTCCAACGAAAAATAATAAACGGCACGTCGCGCGCGCTCTCGGACAAGTGAAGAGAGACGCGCGGCTACGTCGCGCTCGTAGAAGCGCGTTTTCGTAACGATACAACGTAACGTTGATCGTTCTAAACGACAGCTCCCTGGTTGATCCTGCCAGTAGTTATATGCTTGTCTCAAAGATTAAGCCATGCATGTCTCAGTGCAAGCCGTATTAAGGCGATACCGCGAATGGCTCAATATATCAGTTTTGGTTCCTTAGATCTTGCTCAGTTACTTGGATAACTGTGGTAATTCTAGAGCTAATACATGCAATCAGAACTCTGACCAGTGATGGGATGAGTGCTTTTATTAGATCAAAACCAATCGGCGGAGGGCCTCGCGTCCGAAGTCGTAACATTTTGATGAATCTGGATAACTTTTGCAGATCGCACGGTCCAGTACCGGCGACGCATCTTTCAAATGTCTGCCTTATCAACTTTCGATGGTAGTTTCTGCGACTACCATGGTTGTCACGGGTAACGGGGAATCAGGGTTCGATTCCGGAGAGGGAGCCTGAGAAACGGCTACCACATCCAAGGAAG
>CAVNVB010000175.1:0-15515 GCA_963691665.1 Clepsis dumicolana
ATCAACACGTACAGGTTTAGATATCCCATTCAGACGTTGCAAAATAACTGCATAGAATTTTAGTAGTACCGTTGTGCGTGTGCGGGTCGGCGGCCCCGTTGTGGAGGCGCGGCGCGGGCGGCGGCGGCGCGTGCGGCGCGGCGCGGCACCGCGGCGGCAGCGCGCCGCCCGACGCCGCGCGCGCGACGCCCTCGCTGTTGCCCATCGATATCTCAAACTGCAAACATGAGACAACTACATAATTCTAAATCACGATGTCAATGTCAACTACTTAATATCTTTGGTAGATGCATGGTAACATACTTTACATGGTCAAAACCATAGCATAATAAGACGCAAATTATAACAGGAACAAATTACACGCATGTTAGGTCACTGAAATCCCTTAAGAAATTTTAAATAACACTTCAAACTTTTTACTCCTGCATCCCATAAACCACCAACGACATGTGTAAAGAGAGGTGTTAAGTATCAATAGGATCTGTAAGAAAATGGAGCTGTAGCTTTCCCATCTGGCAATCAGAAGTCAGTAAATTCTATAAAAATCTTCCAAAGGTTATTATAAAAAGTTTTTACTGACTTTATCCCTGCTTCACAAAGCCCGGCAAAATGTGTGTAAGTCCCCGCTTGAGTGTACTGACCGTGTAGGGCGGGTCCTGCGCGCCCCGCGTGCCGCCGCGCAGCTGCAGCGGCTGCGCGTAGTCACCGGCCGGCGCCGCCAGCGCCTCCACCAGCACCACGAGCGGCGGCCCGGTCACGTTGGCTTTGATCCTGGAACACCACCGACATTATAGCCACGAGTTGCCCTACGAATATTGACATCCGTTGAATTAAGCATACTGCCCCCCCCCCCCCCCTCCCCCGACTGCAAAGTGCAAAATTCAAACTTCTATCGTGCCGTCCCTCTCAAGCTAATATAATTTAACACGAGAGTGAGCGGGACGATACGATACGAATTTCGAATTTCGTAGCATGGGGGCTGTTCATCTATTTGCAACGAGTAAAATAAAACGAAGTGGTTGAAAAAATTCAATCAATATTCAAGGTTAAATGTTCAGTTTAAAATTCAGTTATTAGTACTTATTTTTAGAATTTAATTGCGGTTACGGCACTAGATTGTGCTAATTACGTAATGTTGGATCACTAATGGATTTGGCCATTAATTTAGAATCAAATGGATATCAAAGTGATCAACTACCCGCTAGCCGTAAACGCGACAGATGATAGTTTAATAGAGAAGTAGTAAAAAATTTAATTGATAGAAGAAACAGAAATGAAGATATTGGCAAAGAAATGCAGGTCGAATAGTCATTGTAAAGTGACAATTGTAAAGTTGGTGGTTGGCGACTGCGGGGGGGGGGGGCGGGGGGGGGGGGGGGCGGAGCGGAGCGTACCTGATGTAGGCGGCGCGCGCGTCGGGCGGGCCGTGCGCGCGGCCGGGCAGCGGCGGCGGCGCGGCGAGGCGCAGGCGCACGAGCGGGCGGCTGCAGTGCGGCGGCACGGCCCACAACGCGCGCGGCGCCGCGCCCGCGCCGCCCGGCAACTGCAGGCCCAGCCAGCCCGCCGACGAGTACACCTCCTGCACCTGCAACGCCGAACTCGGTACTGCCTGTTGCGCGCTCAATACAGAGCAAACCGGAACCCAAGGGCGCCTAAAACTAAACCAACCAATACTACACTTCAAAATAGTTACAGAGTGTGTGTACTACACGTAAATAGCCACCCCTCCCCTGTGCACTGTGCACTCAGCGCAACCTGGCGAGTTGTACAGTCAGCAGCAATAGTTGCTAAGCAACCGGAGCGCTCACAATGATCTGCACAAGCTCTTATGTCTATAACAATAGAGCCGTGCTTAGATTATTGTGAGCGCTTCGATTGCTTAGCAACTATTGCTGCTGACTGTACGAATGATAACATTGATTACTATTAAGCGTCTTGTGTCCTTCTTACACACAGAATGCTGACGGGCTTATAAAAAAAACTGCGCGGCGTACGGATATGATTTTGGTTTGTTCTCTGTATTCTGAGGGTATCAAAAGTAACACAGCGCAGGGCAGACTGCGGCTGCGCGGGGGAGGGGGAGGGGCCTACCTGGACGGTGTGCGACGTGGGGTTGTGCAGCGCGAGCAGCGGCGTCAGCGTCGCGTTCTGCGGCACGCGCACGCCTACCAGCGGCCACAGCCCCCACTCGCTGGCCACGCCCACCGCCGACACCTGTCCCGTACACAGTATATGTTTACCTAATGGTTTGACCTATGGCCTCTCAGTGGTCGTAGATTCGAGCTCTGGCTGGCACCTCTGAGTTTATCGGAATTTATGTGCGAAATAACATCTGACATTTTATTATGAGTTTTCCGCTGAAGGGAATAATATCGTGAGAAAACCTGCATTTTTTCACCAAGCAATTTAATTCCTGCGTAAAAACTACAAATAGTCCTAAGCCCTCTGAGAAGAGGCCTGTGCCCAGCAGTGGGACGTTAACAGGCTGTAGATAATGATGACTAAAGTGCCTAGAGCATATCAAAATTCTGGGCGCAACGTTGATTTATAGCAAAATTTTTATTTTATTTTATTTATTTAGAAACAAACAGCCTCTTATAGCTATAACATTACTCAGTAGACAATTTAATTAGATTGATGTTATTGAATGCTTTTTATTGTTATGGAATTGTAGCGAGCGCCACACGCCGATGACGTCATCACTGTTCTACATCACGCTAACGAAGTTTCTCAAGTCTCCAACTCTCTTCCTTTGGACTTCGGTCCAAAGGCATAACTTCTGCCTGGAGAGAGATTTCTCTATTGGAGTCCTCCCCAAAGAATTATTTAAATTTACTAACATAGTTATTAATTCCTACCTGAAAGATAGATTATTCTATGTGCAATATGGTGGACATAGCTCCCAAATTAATGAGATACGCGTCGGAGTCCCCCAGGGATCTGTATTGGGCCCTGTTCTATATACCATATATACATCGGACTTACCTGTGTGCAGAGATGTACTGGTGGCGACATATGCAGATGACACTGCTATATTAAGCTGTGACAAGAACCACATACAAGCCTCTGTAAAGCTACAAACTCAACTGACACAGTTGAATAAGTGGCTAAAGAAATGGAAAATCAAAGCTAGTGCTCAAAAATCTAGCCATATCACCTTCACACTTAATAGACAAACATGTCCTGAAGTAAAACTAGATAACAACACCCTGCCACAGGAAGAATGCGTCAAATATCTCGGAGTCCACCTCGACAGAAGATTAACATGGAAGAACCACATCAAAGCCAAACGTGACTCATTAAATATGAATATGAGGTCAATGAGCTGGTTACTTTTAAGAAAATCTAAATTGTCTTTAGAAAACAAGATTCTTATCTATAATTCAATATTAAAACCAGTCTGGACTTATGCCTTGGAGCTATGGGGATCTGCTTCCAGATCGAATATTGAAATATTACAAGGATTTCAAAATAATGCCCTCAAAACCATGTGCTGTGCACCTTGGTTTACCAGGAATGCGGATGTACACGAATATCTAATGATTCCCACAATATACGAAGAAATATCTATTCGAAGTAAATCATATAAGACCAGACTCACATTGAATTGAGGAATGAGCTTGCGCAGGCACTGGCATTATCCAACAACAACGAATGCCGTCTGAAGAGACGCTAAATTTTGGATGCACCTATGGACTGAGTCCCAAACTCCCATTAAACTGTGAAACAACTTAATTAATATGGAAGAGAGTTGTCAATGGACTTCTCGTTCCAAACGCCATACTTCATACAACAGATTTGCTCATGGTTTATGGACCGATTGCAAGTGAATAAAGGTAAAAAAAAAAACTAACATACTAGTTATATAAAATAAAATTACTAACCATCTATGGACATGTGTTCGCAATTAATTAATTATTATTATTATAAACTAAGTACTTACATCAATCTAAAAGAGTTTACATAGTTAAGCAACTTTGTGTTTTTTTTTGACATGAGACTACCGTGAGACCCCGACTAAATAATAATAATAAAAAATATCATAGGACAATTGACACCAATTGACCTAGTCCCAAATTAAGCAGAGCTTGTGTTATGGGGATAAATACATACTGAAATACATATTAAACATCCAAGACCCAAGAACAAACATTCGTATTCATCATACAAACATCTGCCCCGACCTGTCTCTAACCACTAGGCTATACGGCCGTCGATGACATGACCGGCCGAAATGACAAATTCAAACGCATTGCCCACAATAAAACGCCAGATGTAGGAAGTAAAAACCTTTCCAGTACGAAAGAAAGTACGAAAAATCGTTGCAGTACGAACGGGAACCTGCCACCGGGGAGTCTGGGGAGTCCGGGGAGTGCGGGGAGTGCGGGGAGTGCGGGGAGTGCGGGGACGCTGGCGGCATACAATAAGATCTTCGCGGTCGATGTGAACAGTCTTGACGGCTCTTTTCTTTAACTGCGACTTGCCAGATGGAGGCCGTTAGATTAGACACATCTGGATGTGTCACTTACAAAAGATTTTTTATGTTTCATGAGATAAGTGTCTTGATTATTGTAAACCAAAAAATTAAGACAATAGTTGACTATTTATTTAGTTCAGGTGTAGCAAAATAGATTTAGAATTAGGTACTTGTATATTGCACCAGGTCCGAGTATTAATCACGTGAAAGAACAGCATTACTTTTTAAAAGCAGTAAAAACCTATCATTACCTACTGCTGCTGCTGAATTTTGAATTAGGCTTAGTATGTCTACTATGTAATTGCATTTGCATTGTTCAGCCAGAATTTACTTAGGTATCTAACTAGAACCGCCATCAAATGTCGTTTACCAGCGTAGCCGCATCCGCTACACAAACTAAAATTGATGATGATGATGCGAACTTGTTTTTTTTTATCCGAAAATAAATATGCCCTCTCTTACTCTTTACTTTCTGAACATCGTACCTGAAGGAATTATGGAGTTCCAAAAACAATCTTATGTTTTAATTTCACTGCCCTGTGATTAAATAAGATATATTGAGAAAGTTGTCGACGTGATACTTATTTTAACTTTAAAACTTTCTTTAACTGTGTCTCCTGTTGTGCTGGCGTTGATGTGGGAACTGGGAACCTATGAAAATAAACCTCAGGCAAAAAATGATGTTTTTTTTTACCGAAATGTGCAAGTTTGGTGAATGTAAAAATAAGTAGGTACGTAAGTATTGTATTTTTTTCTAGTCGCTGCACTGCATCGTGATTGTTGACAGTTGTTATCTCGTATACCCGACTACCTACCTAAACTGGTGATCATCATACTGACTGACGATAAATAAATTACCTAAAACTATCTAAATAGCACCATCTGCTTTAATCTGTTTACAATACAAAAATACCCAGACACAGACACCATTGAATTGCTTCGTAGAAGTGTACAGGAACGTGTTCCGTCACCGAAAAGCTCTTGACAAATTACAAATGTCAATTCGCAAATGAATTTCGAAAAACTCAGAGGTGTGTGTCCGGATTTGAACCCACGACATATTCTGCTTGAGAGACTATAGGTCAATCCACTCGGCTATCACAGCTTTTGTCATCATCATATTATAGCAAAGCGTACATCACGTACATGAGACTAATAAATACTTAATAAATACAACATAGGTAGTTTTCTCTTCATAAATATATTTTGTGAGTAGTTAAGAATAAAACATAAATTGTATTCCCGTGACCGCAGGCGACGAGAGCGAAGATAGCATATTACGCAGACAGCAGAATATTGGTTCGTTTTTGTCAACAAAATCTGGACCCCGACATTCTATGGCATTGACAGCCGTTCCCTATAATTGAATATATCTCTTGTTTTGATCTACTCACTAATTTAATAAATACACAATCCCACAATTTGCCATCTAAGTATCTTCCCATCGACAGCAGATAACACGCAGAGATTGTATACCTACCTAACCTACCTACAGTAAATTTATAGAGACGGCAAAATTAAAGAGACACATGAAGTGTTAATCGTCAGGAATAAATGTTGGGAACGGCTGTAAGTGGATAGGTTAGTCTGTCTCTATTTATTACGAAGTTATTAGGTATAAGAACTAAGATAGTTTCTTTACAATCTCACGAAAAGTTTTATCTCAACGACACTGAAAGTGGGGCCCTGGATCGGGAAGCATATGTAAAGTCAGGATATAAGTATCGGATTGGTGATGAGTTCCAAGTTCCAAGTGTATTTCATCCTATGTAAGTGGCTTACCGGGTACTTGTGCACTCCGAGCGAGGTGTGTATGTAGAGGTGCGCGGAGACGGGGCCCTCGCGCCGGCCGAGGTACACCACGCTGAAGGACGTGTTGGCGCCGCACGCCAGCGTCTGCAACACGCACAGGCCCATCAGCCACGTTGCCGACGCAAAGCTCCTTGACAGCCACATCGCGCTACTGCACTGAACAGCTCCACTGGTAGAAACCGCATACGGTGCGTCCACTTGCGTTCCCGACAGCAGACTGACCAGCGCCGTGGGCACGTGGGCAGTGACCGATACGATAGTGACTCGTGTCTACCTGCCATCGAACAGCGCCAGGCTCTGGACATTGTTTAAAAGTTGCTGAATACATTTTATGGGTGTCTTTTCATAATTTCATAAGAAAGGTTTAGAAATTACAATCATACCAATAAATAAATAAAATCTATTCTTTCAAGGATTAACCTTTCGTCGAACTACCTGGGTCGTGTTTTATAAAGCTACAAGTTGTAATTTACAAGCGGAAGTCTCTTTCTAGCAAAAGGTGATAGAATGAGACTTCCGCTTGTAAATTGTAACTTGTAGCTTTATAAAACAAGGTCCTGATGCGCTTTTGGTTAGTTACTTATCTTAATTTAAAACAATATAAATTTTCTTTAAAAAAAACTGCAGGATTACTGTACCTACCTACCAGGTACCTACGTGGCTACCCAAAGAGAATATAATCACTACGTTGAAGGGTACCCATGTTACGAGAGAGTTCGCCCGGAGGTGGGTCGGCATCGCGCGATAACATGCCGGAAGGAATAATACACACGACACCTTTAGACTTTAGGAGCTCCGAAACTCCGAACCGACACCATCGGATATCCGAAATGAAAACTAACCGTAACCGAATCGGAAATGAAAGTTTCGGATAATTTCGGATAGGGGCAGACTCTAAATGAGACACGTTATCATAGATTTTTGTGCCCGGCCGAGCCGTTATAATTTTGTTACTACCTATTGCATTTTTATTGAAAATTTTGTACATAACACTTAAAATTGAGTAGCTACAATAATTACTTGTATGATTGATTGACAATAACAACTTAAAAAAATATAGTCAAATTTATTACCCATTTGTGCTTTGCTTTTACAATTTCTTAAAAATCTAATATCCGTAACCGAAACCATCCAAAACTAACGGATAGGCCGAAATAATTTAATGTCCGTATCCAGATCCGAAATTTCATCTCCATAACATCGCTGCCTTAGACGACGTCGGTGCATGCGGTGGCTATGCATGATCGATTACTAACACTCCTATTAGATGTATAAGCGAATTTAAATTATCTTTCACAATACCCCCCCACCCCATCGCCCGCTTTTATCTTCCCCGTACCCCGAATAAAACCGAGATCTCGCGCCTATGTCCTTGTGTGGTGTTGTACCTACCCGTATTGGTTCGTTTGCTATGTCGAAACGGTAATTAAAGTTACCTGCATCAGCAGGCATATTCCCACAACGAACGGGACCGTCATGTCCATGTCACACGCGGTGCGTTGGGCTCGGGGCTCGGGAGCTCGGGCTCGGGGTCAGGCGGCCGCCGCCGCGCGCTGCTCGCGGACCGGTTTGTTGTCCCCGCGCAGTCCTAGCAACTCGCCTAAACCCATAACTGTTATTGCTTGATTTATTGAATCAGGCGTTACTTTGCGGAGGTCCATATTTATGAACTAAAAAACAATTACTTTGCTCACCCGCGACCATTGCACGCATTGCGCGGTTATTGCTTGCTCAATCATTACTTAGCAGCTGTCATCAAGGTAATCAATCGCTCCAAAAGTCAACACATGTGTAGCACCATAAATTATTTTAGTTGATTAGATAGACCGTAATCTTGCCAGCGGCGGTATAAAAATATCTTACAAAAACACAGAGTTGTTGATTGAAATGTCTAATATTAAAAAGTTTCGGTTTTATGAAACTGCGCATTTGTAATTTACGACTGCTAGTTCAGAACTTCTAAATATCTTGTAATTCATATTTGTATTGATAATACACAGTAGAGGGCTCGTTTCTTTTCATCGGGTCATCGCAACGGCCGCCGCGGTGTTCGGCCAGCAGTAAACAGGCGGAACATGGGTAATAAATGTAACGAAATTAGTGTCGAGATGTAACCGAGCGCTCGCGGCTGAAGGTCAGCTTTGCATATGCAAATGGGGCAGCGACGTGCGGCGCCACCGACACGGCCACGCCGCCGGCGCAGCCGCTCCTGAACCACGCACGGGGTGAAGGGCCGCCACATCGCAGTTATTATTTCATAGATAAAGCCCGCACATGATACGCCTCGTAATCTATTCCTAATCAAACCCGGAATAACAAACACAATAAGTTGAATGTCATGAAAACATTGCAGCCTTATACGGCGCGGCCCACTTAGCGCGTCCTACAAGGCCACACTTACACGCTCCTCGCGAGGTGTGAGCCGGCGCACGCCCACTGCCGCGGACCCACGCAACGCAAAACGACCCACAGCGAGCGCCGCCTGCGCGCGCGCAGAGGCGCGCCAGGCATGATGCTGCACGACGGTCTGTGTGCACGACTGAGTCACCGCCGTGACGCCCTTGGCGAACTCCTAAAACGACATTCTGTCCCGACTACAAATAACCTTGGGGACTGTGTACCTAATTTAGTTCATTAATGATACCTAATACCCAATTGCTAATGAATGGGTGTGACAATAAACAGCTGATAACGGCTTCGATAAGCCCCTGCGGAGCCGGCGCCCGTTCCGCCCCCGCGCGTCACGCAGGAAAACCGCACCTCCGATTATGATGCCCTATTTTAAAACCATACATGTCGAACATATACACTCCAACTTCGAGGAAATAAAACAAGGACAGCAGCCATAAATCAACAACTAATGAGCCCCGGCAAATAAAGCTAACTTTGTTTTCAAACACGACTAGAATAAACATAATGCTTTGCAATTAATAGATGTTTCGACAAGTATTACGTAAATAGTCATTGGTTGGTGTCGTAGCAACATTTCTGCTGACATATCGATGACCTATTGAGTCGTGTCGCGGACGCGTCTGTTATCTCGTGTTTACGCGTAAACCAGATTTAAAGTATTCCCGAACCATTCTAATAACAACCCGCAGTAGAACTCTTTCGAAGTAAACGCCTCACTGAATTTCTTGATGGGTACAACAATGGTTGACTGCGATAGGGACGTAACGAGGGTTGTTATGAGAATGGTTCGGGTTTAGCATCAAATGATGTCGTCCTACAGTCCCGCAGGCGAATGCAAGAAGATGAGTACCGATAGCGATTGCAATTGCAATATCGGTCGGCGCAGAACCGCAGGCCGCTGCACCGCACCGCGGTCGTCCGCGCCGTCCGGGAAAACAACTACTAGTGTAGACAGGTACAATATATAACGCAGTAGGTATCAGCGCAAACTTCTTTATCAAGGAATCGATAAAATAAGAATGGTCGTTTTGTGGTCTCGGTGGCCGACGGACGCCGACACATCCTGCGATAGCGCTGCGACACTACGTATCTGCTCTATTTATACCTCTGCCGAAGTTCACATGGACTCTTAAGGCGCAAT
Organism: Clepsis dumicolana; assembly: GCA_963691665.1. NCBI lineage: Eukaryota > Metazoa > Arthropoda > Insecta > Lepidoptera > Tortricidae > Clepsis > Clepsis dumicolana. The sequence goes on from CAVNVB010000175.1 coordinate 9,843, forward strand.
ACCACACCGAACGTTACTCAAGATCGTTAGATAGGAATCCGCGCAAAAGGTTCGGCTAAAGTAAATAATTTAAAGTTTGCCGACACAGATAAAACCTGTTTGTCACACTGCCCTAGTCATCCCATTACGGCATCAAAATAAAAACATTATTGCGCGCACTAAAGGATGGCATAGACTACGTCTACATCGCCAACCTTTTTTTATGTGCCACTGCTGGGCACAGGCCTCCGCTCACAGTGAGAGGGCTTGGGCTACAGTTCCCACGCGGGCCCAGTGCGGAATGGAAACTTCACACACACCATTGAATTGCTTCACAGGAATAGCTATTCCTACCTAACCTAGATAGGTTTCTTCACGGTGTTTTCCTTCACCGAAAAAGCCCATGATAAATGTATTTGTAGTTATCTGCATCGGTTTCGTCACAATACTTAGCGCCTAAACAGTGCGTGATACAGTTTAATATAGTCAAGAGCAATAAAAACGGGTCACTTTGTATGAATAATTTCATACAAAATGACCCATTTTTTTGCTCTTGAGTGTATTACATAGTGTGCCTGGAGATGGAGAAGGATAAGACACGACGAGGGCATCCCTACAAGTTGTAATCTCAAACGTTTATAAAACCGGTCAGGCATATTGCTACGAATACGCGAACCCAGAGCCCAGAACCCACGGTGGACATAGACGAATAACTGTTTTTACAGCATTTGCGATTTTTCAAACTGCGTCGGTCTTTAGACGCGCATAAAAGCGCGCAAACCTCGAACTTTCGCATTCAGTACGAACCTATTTGAGAACCCACGCCACGAAACCAATCCGCTGAATTTGCGAATGAATTTGACGTCCTCAAGTCCTCACAACATGCGCGTAAACATTCGCATAAAATTTACGAATCTTCGCGCGCATGTGGGTAACCGGGGTTGTTGTCAAGAAGCGCTAGGAAAGCTCACCAAGCTCAACGCATATAATCATTGGGCGGGCATTCGTAAGTAAATTCCTAGGCTTTTACAAAGAGGAAATTATTTACTCTGCCTTCGTATTTCCACTTTGCAGTCTGGGTACATACGCACGAAAATACTAGTAGCTATGCGTACGAAGAGTATGAAATAATTTCGGTACATTTCTAAATATTCAGTGTTTTCTCCTTCGACACACGTATTTAATGCAGTGCCCGATATTTTACAATCAACACATCTAAGTACATTTATCGTGTTCACACTAATTAAATTAGCGACTTCTATTTTTAGGGTTCCGTTTTTGCCGTTTTGGCCCTTACAGTTTCGTCATGTCTGTATCACGGTCTGTTCGCGGCTTAGTTCAGGGACTATTGTTACTAGGAAGCTGTAATTTAGTATGGAAATACATATTAATTAGGCCGACAAAGTAGTAGAATAAAATCTTGAAAAAAAAAATGTTTTGAGATTCTTTCTCAACACGTAAAGAGGGTTTTTTTCCCGTTTACAACATTAGTGTGGGGTATCGTTGGATAGGTTTTTTAAAAAGATTGGGGGTGTTCAAAGAACATTTATTTTTTCGATTGAGGGATTCGTTTGAGAAATATTTAGCTTTGAAGTGTTCATTTTTATTAGCGTAACTACACTGCACTACTGTGCATATTACCTATAGTGAATTTAAAAGAAAAACTATCACAGCTAATTAGGCTTTACAGGTTTAAGAGTTTAACTTAGTTGACCAACCTTAACCGACATAAAATGACCCCACAATGCGTACAGTTTGCTTAGGAGTAGATCTCTGCTAACTGGACAATTTAAAACACTCGCAAAAAGTGGGAATAATTCAAAAATAATAAAATTCGAGACTCGATTTCCATGATAAACGAACTATTTACATACATACAAATTTGTACGGAACCTTCTGTGAGCGAGTCCGACTCGCACTTGGCCGGTTTTTTGGTTTTAAAAACAAAATATCTTCTTGTTCAACAATTATCTGTTCAAACACCACCACAAAAGTGGAGCTGTTAATCGAGGTATTTCCTCACTAAATTATACTCGTGACGTCAAAATACCCACGCAAAAGTTACACGCTCGGTTTCCATACAAATCGAAGAACTTTTCCTGCTATCCCGATATAAAATATAGTTCCGTGCCTCAACCGATTTGATTTGAAGGGTCTCTTTACTATTAATACAAATTCGACGCTTACGAGGGCTGTTTGATAAGTACCCGTTTATGAAAAAAAAAACCATTTTTTTTGTATATATGCATTTGTTTTTCTACGTAGTCACCTTTTAACTCATCCTTTTATCTCATTTGTTCCACCTATACTCAAGCTTCAATAAACCATCCAAAAAGTATGATTTTGGAAAGTCATTAAAATAGGCCTCTGTGACGGCAATGACTTCGTCATTTGATCCAAATCGCTTGCCACCGAGCCATTTTTTTAGGTTGGGAAACGAAAAGAAATCGCATGGGGCCAAATCTGGAGAATACGGGGGTGAGACAATAGTTCGTAGCGTAACTGTGTTAATTTAGCCGTCACAACTCGGGACGAATGAGCCGGGGCGTTGTCGTGATGAAACAGTACTTTTTTCTTTTTTAAATGGGGTCCTTTGTCCTTCAACACGGCGTCAAATTCATCCAATAAATTGACATAGTACTGCCCTGTTATTGTTTTTCCCTTTTCTAAATAGTCAATATGTATAATACCCTGCGAATCCCAAAAAACGGTCGCCATGACCTTTCCAGCCGATGGGACGGTTTTTGCTTTCTTTGGAGCAGGTTCATCCGGTAAAATCCACTGCTTCGACTGCTCTTTCATTTCCGGGGTGTAGTGGTGGACCCACGTTTCGTCCACGGTCACGAAACGACGCAGAAACTCCTTCGGGTTACGTTTGAACACGGCCAAACACTGCTCCGAAGTAGTCAGTCGGTTCCGTTTTTGCTCCTCCGTGAGTAAACGCGGCACCCACCTCGCCGATACTTTCTTCATACCCAATTTTTCTTCTAATATGTGTTGTACCCTCTCGATTGAAACGTTTACAGCATCAACGATTTGACGTCATCAACGATTCAAATGAGAAAAAAAAACAAAAGAATGCCATTTTTTTTTAATTTTCCCGCTTCTGAAAAATGGCTTAAAAAGGTGGTATACTTATTTGCGGCCAGTCATATTAATATATATTTAGAAAACGGGTACTTATCAAACAGCCCTCGTATATCGTGCATGTGAGAGCATTGTACCTACAACACAGCAAACGATGAGCATCGTGGTACAAATGGTATTTAATTCTATAGTTATGTATAGTTATTTATTTGACATGATGACATGAAATGTATATTTCATCAATTTTTATTATTTGACATTTGGAGACCATATACATCTCCAGTTTATGTATATGTATTATTATACTTATTATTTGACCGTGGAGGCGTTTTACACCTCTGCTGATTTTAAATTTAGTTTAAATTGACCCTAGAGACTATACATCTCTAAGCCATTTAGATTAAGTATTATATTATAGTATTAATTCTGGGACCCTATACATCCCTTTGTAATTTAAATTTTCACAGATATTTGACCTGGAGACCCTATACATCTCCTGCTCAATTAAAACGTGCCAGTAAAGTGTTTTGGTTTTGCTGTTCTAATAATTACTTTTTACACTTGTTTCTAAAATGCGTTTTTTTTTCTCTCTTAATCTTTTAATGACAGAGTGAGGTTTCTTTGTGTAATTTGTCTGTGGTTACGTATTGTAAGAGCTAATGTAACTTGTTTTTAGAAAAAATGACTTTGTGCCAAGTTTCTTGCGGCGCATTCTTCTTGGCAATCATGGTCTTTCCGAAAGCGCTGGTACTCAAAAAAAATGACGTGTAAAAGAGCATTCAACTGCCTATTTGCTGAATAAAATTTTGAATTTTGAATTTTTTGAATTATGTACGCACACATACCCCTGCACCAGCCAGATGTGTGGCCAGGTGTCGCGAAGTGGTTCTCATTGATGCGCAATACAGCGACCCCCTTTAGTATAACTTAGAACCTTTCTTATAAAACTGTACCTAACTACCTATATTCAATTAATATCTATTCGTTACTTTGAAGTTTCCAAATAGGGTAGTATGCAGGTAAAGGAGGTAAATATGACCGTGTTCATTTATTAACACCTTTTCAAACACTACAGGGAATGCTTATCAGGTGTGATGGAACCCTGGATGCAAAAATACCTTTTTTACCTGGCCACTGTAGATAAACCGAAAGCGGAACCCTTTTAATCCGACCACTAGGTGCCCGCATCGACTAACTAATTCCAGGAACTGATTTCGCAGATGATTGTTCTAAAATCCATAGCAATTCCCGGATTTTACGACCTGATATATTATAGACATAGTAGAAAAACCTTTCCCACGGGCCAGGCAAATATCAATCTTATGACAGTGTCATAAACATTCTGACAGGGGAAACCTTTTCTCATTTTAACTGCCTACACCTATTTACTTATTTCTATTAATACAGGCACGGGCAGCAGGCATTATCGGAAGGATAGAATCGACAGGTAGCTAGGTAGGTATATAGCTGCCCCATGCTTATATCCGTGATTTTGCCAAGGCCTCGTAACAGGTAAAAGTTATATTACTTATTTAAAACAGCAAATTATTCTGGACTTTAGACCATTTTTATAATACTTTCCAATACATTTGCTTGAAAATTTTACTTTTGTTTATGTAAATAAACAATTATTAATATAAACTGTATTTAATTAGAGGTACCTCCGTTTTAACGAATGGTGGTTATGGGTAGGGACGGATTTTTGTTAGTTGACTTGTGCTTATTTTTCGATTTAAATAGTGTTATTTAACTAGCTGTTTCCTTACAAATGTATTGGAAAACGTCGTAGGTATGATACACGGCTGGCAACGTTTTACAAACTCGTGACGATGAAAACCCTCGCCGCGGCTCGAGTTTATCACTCGTCGACTCATTTGTAAAACCTACCTTACCAGCCTCACAATCACAAATAACTTAAACAAAGAGGTCATCAAAGGCCTACAGATGAATCGAGTATTGCCTCTGCGGCACTTATTTTGATGGCTATGTAACCCAATACCAGAGCGACACGAAAAAGTGATGGAAGCAGAGCGCTAATTAACCCGCGGATCCATCGTATATCGACATTGCGTGAGACATATCAAGCCAAGTCAAGGGTAGAGAGCTGCGTCTATATTTTCCATTTCACTCACGTGACTATTATGTTATGTAACACGATTTGAACGGTCAGCGACAAAAGTTACTAAGTAAGCAAAATATCCAGTCTGATAACAATGTTATGCCACAAGCGATATTGCGATCGCAATATACATATTACAGTAGATAGCTTGGCCATCAAAACGTAAAGTCAGTTTCTTCAATGAGTCAATTTAAGAGCAGCGAAGATCGGTATAGTCACTTGTAACATCTGTGCCCTAAGCACGACTTGTCGAATCCTGCGTTACGTTACGGTTATCGTATCGAGATCGAGAAATATCATACTAAATTTTAGTTCCAAATACGCTCACGGGCGGGCGCTGTTCCAAACGTCATACAAACTCGTTATAGTTTACTATTCGATTTTACGAGACACAGGATTCGACAGGTCGTGTTTAGGGCACTGGAATAGCATTTTGAGAAGCAATTTTAGGAAACAGACAGAACGAGCCCGAGTCCGACATAACGGCA
>CAVNVB010000176.1:0-31408 GCA_963691665.1 Clepsis dumicolana
ACTTTCGCGGGCTGCCCTTAAAGAGACTAATCATGACCATGTCTCTGATGAAATAGAAGTGCAAACTTGTTTTATGCTCCAGCATGTGCCATTCAGTAAGCAAAAAATGCAAGCAATCAAACAGGAAACAGACATCGATAATGATTGCAAGTGGCTTTTAAGGTACATTAGCAAAGGATGGCCAAAAAACAGACGCGACGTCAATGAGAAAGTAAATATTTTTTGGCCATACCGCGAACAACTACATGTCTTAGACGGTCTGATTTTCAAAGGTGAAGGCGTTTTAATTCCACGTGCATTAAGAAAACAAATGCTCGACCGGGTCCACGAGGGACATCTAGGCATTGAGCGGTGTAAGCGGCGCGCGAGGGAGGTGATGTTCTGGCCGGGGCTGTGCGAGGACGTGGAGCGCGCCGTGCGCGGCTGCGCGGCCTGTGCCCTGCACGCGCCGCGCCCGCGCCGCCAGCCGCTGCTGCAGCACGAGGTGCCGCCGCTACCCTGGCACAAACTCGCTTCCGATATTTTTGAATACAAGAAGAAAAGCTATGTTGTATTAGTTGATTACTTTTCTAACTATGTGGAAGTTGGGCAACTGACAAGTATAAATTCAAAAAACGTAATTAACTTCATGAAGGAACAATTCGCCCGGCACGGCATACCGGCTGAGTTGGTAACCGATAACGGACCAGCTTTCAGCTCGCTGGAATTTAAAAAAATTATACGCGAATGGGAAATTGACCACGTGACATCTTCGCCGCTTTACGCACAATCGAATGGGAAGAGTGAGAGAACTGTAAAAACAGTTAAAAATCTGTTAAAAAAATGCGTAGATTCAAATCAGGATTTTTATACAGGACTACTAAATTTGCGCGCAACACCACGTAATGGCGTAGATTCACCAGCGCAAATTCTTATGGGAAGGCGGCTAAATACGAAGTTACCAGTTAGCCGGCAGCTACTGTCTGAGTCGGTTGATAATGAACGAAACTACCGAGTATTAATGACGGACAGAGAAAAGATAAAAAAATACTACGACAGATCGGCACGGTCTCTAGAACAGTTGAACCCGGGTGATAAAGCTACGCTAATTAATAACGACGCAAGAAAACCGGTTTCTGTAGTGGCTTGTGCGTCGCAACCTCGCTCGTACATAGTGCAAGACGAACGTGGACGTTGCTTCCGACGCACTCGCGGTCAGCTGGTTGCGCGTACACCCAATACAGCAGCGCACGCAGGAAACATTTCCAAACGTTCATCAATTAAATCGCCGATAAAAGATGAGGTTGAAACTCGAAGAGCGCTGACGATTACGGCTAGTCGTAAGCGTAGGCAGAAAACAATAGTCGATCAGCGTGCGCTGGACGAGACCGAAACGCCGACGACGCCGTGCGCAGCTAGCAACGACGCCGCAGACACGGCGACAGCGGACGACACTTTTGCTAGCCCTGAGGCTGCGCCTGAGGGCAGCACTGGCAGTGACGAGGGCTCACCGGCTGCGCCGTCACCGTCAATGGCAGTTACAGCTAGGTCGAAGGAAAGAACTGCACGAATGCTTGCAAATTTTATTTTCGGCCATCAAAAAGAACAACAATAGGTCTCTGTACACTTTACAGGTTGAAACCTCACCATAATGATAAAGACTTTAAATAATAAACTTAATAACCTAATATTATAAGTTACTTAATAATCATTATATGTAGGTACCGTAAGAGTAAGTTTACAACAAGTAATTTCATTGTCGCCATCAAACTAGGTAATTGGGTTTGGAACTGGAATTACTTATTAGGTAAAACTAAAGTGTTATTTTTAAATTTAAGTATTACGTACCAGTTAAAATAACTTTATAATTATAAGGTATAAAATTAAACGTTTTTATTTTGTTTAATTTTTTTTTGTGAGGCGCAAAGAAAGGTGTTATACTAGTACCAAACCATACGTTTCTTATGTTTCATATTGTTATTTCTGAAGGGAAGAGATGTAGTATATTTAGTGTAGGTAGTTTGTTATTTGTCGAATAGAGGGTAGGTTTTCAATAAACCAGTGTTTAACCAACTTGCGTGTGTTTCATTACAACTAGTAATTAAATAGTCCATGGAATCACCCGTCTTCTTGTCTTGTTAACCGCTCACTTAGAAGAGCTAGAACGTGGGGTCGTGATAAATGTAGGGTGTTAAAGACGGGCCACCATTACCCGCACGCGTGGGTAAAATTACCCCCCACAGGGGTAAAATTACCCGCCGCAAGTTGGAGAGGTAACGCGTACTGTGGTAGCGATATCTACTATTTAATGATGAAGCGATTATGATAGGCGTGATGAAATATTGACAAACTTACAAGGCGACTTACTTACATCATTCATTACATGTTCATTACTATTATTGTGAGCACACTGTGTTTTATTATATGTATATACGACCCTTACGCTTTCCCTGTAGGCCGAGCACGAAATTTTTGAATCCTGTATAACGTTACGTTGTCGTATCGAAATCGAGAAACCTCGTACTAAATTTAAGTTCCAAATACGCTCACGGGCGGGCGCTGTTCCAAACGTCATACGGATTTCTCGATAACGTTTCCTACTCGATTACGTTACGCAGGTTTCGAATATTCGTACTCGGGCCTCTGAGCGCCTAATGTAATCGACGACCTAAATCTACGTCTCGAACGCGTTCGCGTTAACGTATAAATTACTATGGGCAAATCGGCAGCTAGAAAAAAAATAACAAAATTTATATAAAAAAAATATTAATCTTTCTTTTTCTTTCTTATATTATTTGGCACTATTTGTATTGAGAATTACATTTTGTATTAAAAATTAAAAAAAATACTTGTTGCGAAAAAAAATACAGGATGTCACAAAAATACTGGCTGTGTGAAATTTAAATTAGGTTCAAAACAGATCATTATTACCCTGTCACTTACGTTAATTACGCCATTTACGCCCCCAATTAAAATCGTCACGCGCGAAGCGATGTGGCTTGGTTAATTGTTTACGCAGACAATAATTCAATACATTCGCCATCTTAATGTACCCAAATTAAGACTTTTGTTGCTCGTGTTTACACCATTATTCGTTTGACATAAATATTACACCGTACAAAGTGTTTGGTAATTAAATGAGCAAACGTCAACAATACAATACAATACAAATATTCTTTATTGAAAACCACAAAACAGTAGGTACAAGTAGATTACAGAAAAACAGGTATGGTACACAATATAACCAACGACGTGAGGTGAAGTGAAATAATTAGCTGCCAAATAATTTTGCGAGTGGTAGGACCTTGTGCAAGGTCCGTCCGGGTCGCTACCACCATCTTACTCGCTAATCCTACCGCTAAGCAGCAGTGCTTGCACTTTGTGTTAAAGCGTAGAGAGTAAGACAGCCGGTATAGTTGCGGGCACAAGAGGCAATTCATCTTAATTCTCTAGGTTGGCAACGCATCTGCAAACCCCCGGGGTTGCGGGTGTCTATGGACAGTGGTAATCATTTACTATCAGGTTACCCACTTGCTCGTTTGCCATCCTTGTCGTATAAAATATAGTATTTTTTGCTTCAGTTTGTGGGTTCATTATGTGGTTTTTAGTAGTACGAAATGTACCCTAAAAAGTTCAATGCTCTTGAATTTTTAAGCCATTTTGTTATCTGTAAGCTAAGTGTTGTCTGACTAAACTGTCTATGTTTCTGTATACGAGTATACATAAGACGAAAAAACTGGCTCTTATTTTGAATGAAAATTTTAAGATTTACTTTAATCGGTCAACTTTATGGCTTTGTAAATTCGAATCACCCAACCTAACCAACCTGGCTATGGATAATAAACATAGTGTCTAAATCAGTGCATTCATTTAGGAGCTACAACGCCACAGACACTAATTTAAAAAGCATAGCTGTACCTACAGAAAAGATTGTTCGTCTCGGTCGAAACGTTTTAAGCCAAAACTTTATCTTATCTTTTATCTTACCAGAAAATTTGTCCCAGCACAAAATACATTACGTAACTAATTGTACAAAGGTCGATCAATTTAGCCCAATTGTAAACTACAATTACAACAATACCACATTATGCCGCTGACAACATAATGCCTGCATTACGTGCAAATTACAATAGCGTACAATGCGCTTGATAACAACTAGCCTTGCTGGCCTTGCCCGCCTCGCGCGCCCCCCCCCACGATTGACCTGTCTAGAGGCCTTCGTCGGACGACTGTATAGACTGTGGTACGAGTATGGGTAATCTGCTAACATTCCCTGATACATAACATACCCTTGAGATTTGAAGCAAACCTAACCAACTTAGAAAAGTTAAAAAACCCCGACGTGGTTTTTAAAAAAGCTATATCTAAAACGGCTTCATCGATTTTCATGAAACTTAGCTAAGGACCATCTCGATTACACTAGCTATTGATAAAAAAATTGCGTGTTAATCGGTTCATCCATTTGGGAGCTATGATACCACAGACAGATACACCAATACACATTCACACCCGTGTATACACAGAACAAACTTATAACACTAAAAATGGCATAATTTTAGATTTTTGGGACATGGTTTTTGTACTATCTTGCCCCGGGAAGTTTTTGGTAAAAAAAAAAGCATTTTAGTACAATTAAGTGTTTATTTATTTAAATGAAATCGACCATATTACATATTATTATCAGCAACAGACTTCGTCAAAACAGTTTCAGCATTAAAACAAAATCAGCGGCAGGACTCGTCTACTCACTTCTCACTTAAGTAGATAAATTACAAATCATCATAAGCTGCTTCTCTGTTTGTGTCACCAGACCCCTATTTCACCATCTTTACAATTGTCAGATTTACATGACAATTCGCACTACATTACTTTGAGAATATGAACCGAGCTAAAACAAAAGCTCTTCAAGTCAGCAGTTGACACCGAATTGTCATGGAAAACTGACAATTGTGAAGTTGGTGAAATAGGGGCCTGCAGCGTTATTGCGTAACTATTTTGACACTTGTCGTCGGATTCAAATGTCAGTTTTTGTACGTCTGTGATGTTGTTTCCGGTACCAATTGTCAGCCCATACAAAATGAACGCGATTCTGATCCCGAGCGAGTTAGACAATAGGCTAGTCGCGAAATTAACAAATCAACACAAGGCGGAAAACTCTAGATATTTTTTAGAATATTATGGCGAAGTAATTCGTTTAATTGTGATTGGAATTAGCCGAGATTTTTACATAAAAACAAAAACGTTTTTGTTATTATCTACTTGCGTACCTACATCACAGAATATGCTACATCCGAAATAAATCGTGGAAACGGCAAGCTATTAAAAAGAAAAAAAGGGTCGCTCGACCGGACACAATTCATTTTACAATCTCTGCCGCCGGCTAAAAAATGTCATTACAGGCCATTTAAAATTTAACCTAAACAGTACAAAATTCATGTGAGCCAACATTAGCGACACAACTTTGCTAAAATTCAGTATACATTTTGTTCAAAATAATCGTGTAGGATTTACCAAACCCCTGAGACTGAAGTACACTTTTGTATACATATGTATAACTGACTTAATTTTTAATCCGCGACGCAACACGAGACGACTCCGTCTAAGCTAACAATTACTAGAGTCAGGCCATCGAGAGTTGACCCTAGTAGATATTTAGATGGCAACATTACGTCAAATGTCATAATTGAGAAATGGCTGCCAAACGATTGGTCGTGATCCGACGTTAAATTTTGTTACCTGATTCCTGGTTCTTACTGAACCAGTGGTCTACGTTTTTGGCATCATCTTTACTTACCATAAGGTGAGATCAAACGCTGGTCAGTTTTTAATAATAATTAGTAAAAATATGATTCAAGTAAGTAAGTAAGTAAACGAAAGAAGAAAAAAAAAGAAGAAAAAAAAAAGAAGAAAAAAAAAAGAAAATGCTAAAAGAAGTAAGTAAACGCTTTATTTTACAGCAAATACAGAAATAAATGCAAGTTACAAACAGTGAGATACAAGTACAAAGGCCGACTTATCCCTATAAGGGATCTCTACCAGCCAACCTTTGAGCGGTAGAGAGGAGTAGTTGATTTATTTTTAAATAATCGGTTTATTTTATACCTTGAGTCACCTTTTACTAATAAAGATTGATTTTCGTAGAGGTTCCTGCAAGTTGGCTGTTTTAAAATTGAAACTATCTTGTAATTAAATGAAATGAAAGTGAAAATGTGAAAGTATCAAAACTATAGATCCATTGCATACAAAGTGTTGCCAACACAAGCTTTTTTTTTAAATTGCCGCCATTTTGCAAGGTCAACTTTCAGTAGCCAGACTCTATATTACCTATAATAATACTGCCGTAATTTTTTTTTCTTAAGGTAAGGTTAGGTAGAATGATCTTTTGCACTTAGCACGAAGCATAGCACGGGGCACTTCGCACTCATTTAGCGTAATGTAACAGGCAAAGTTGCCTTCATATTACTCGTAGGTCTCGTCATGCAATATTACAGTGGACACGGCTTGTTCATTTGAATAGTATTCCCTCGAGCGCAGTGTGCTAAGTAATGGACAATGGCACTGAGGGTCGAGCACGCCTTTTCGAAACCTGCGTCACGTAAAATGTAAAATTGAATAGTAAACGTTGTCGAGTTTGTACGACGTTTGGAACAGCGCTCGCCCGTGAGCGTATTTGGAACTAAAAATTAGTATGACGTTTCTCGATCTCGATACGATAACCGTAACGTTACGCAGCATTCGTAAAGTCGTGCTCGACCCTCTGTGCTTCGCCCTTGACTTTCTAACAAAAAGCACTCATGGCGAGAGTTGCCTTTATCTTATTTTTGTTCTAAAACCAGACCGAACACTTATCTATGCAATCAAATTAAAACGCCCACAAAACGTCAAATAAGTATAATGAACCCCAATTTTTCTGTCTTTGAAGGATATCGAATTCGATAAATGAAGCGCAGGAAATAGAAAATCACATTGGAAATGATTAGGTCTGTCATCGCTCATTGTGGGACGTAATTTATTTTTTCTTTCGTCCTAATAATGGGCCATTGTTGGACGGCTTTTATTTACGATTTGTTCAAAATTTATCATTTGATTGTCCGGTAACTGTATGACAGCGCTCTTACAATGACTGTCCCTGATTGCGTATCGATATTCGTTTTACATTTAAGGGTTCCGTATCGAATAAAGCAGTTATTCCTCACGGAATCCTCAGTGTGGGATAAACCTTCGCTTGTTTCATTTTGTTTTTTAGGGTTCCGTACCTCAAAAGGAAAAAACGGAACCCTTATAGGATCACTTTGTTGTCCGCCTGTCTGTCAAGACCCTTTTTCTCTGGAACGCGTAGAAGTAGCATGCTGAAATTAATATGAAATACTCAAGCCTGCGATTCCTTGAAGTCGTGAAAAAATCGACCTTCTAAGTCAACGCAATAAAAAGATACAGTCATTAAAAAATCTATTTCCATACAAATTGCCGATTTCCAAAAACCTAAAAGGTACTTCCAGATGTCCTAGAAACTTGAAATTTGGTACGAAGGTAGCTCTTATAGCACAACCACTCCGAAAAGTCTCAAAATCTCAAAATTTTGTATGTCACACACACAGTGTAAATCTTTGTACGGAACCCTCGTGCGCGAGTCCGACTCGCACTTGGCTTTTTACCATTGTGTATATTGAACCAGCATTAGGAAAGCTGTTAATATGTCAATCCATTAATCTTTTTGAACAAGGTCGGTGTAAACTAATTCAGCAATGGGTAGGGAATTCGTTCATTTGTTCCTTATACAAATTAATGGTTTTTTCGACGTCGAACCCAATTTGAAATGCTTTTCTCTAAAAAATAAACTTTTTTTTTCCTTTGTAAGTACTCAAAGCTCCATTTCGAAAAGAGACAATGAAGAGAAAAAAAATATTTAAGACGGTCAAAATTTGTTTTGATTACGGCCATTATCATAATGCGTTCACGGCCCATTTTCCGCTGATTTTCATGCTACTTAGACTCTGACTAATTGTACGTAATCATCAAAGCAATCGTACTGAAACAAACTGATCACTAACATTTCTGACCACTAAGTTTCGGAGTAATTTATAGTCTTTCCCTGGAAGCGCACGGCCCAGGTCTGCGGCAGCAAGACACACACTTCGAGGATAGTAAAAATTACGATGAAAACGAGGGTAGTTATGCGCCGCTGTCAGCTGCGCTTATGCGGTGTTTAATTTATTTAGGTTAATTTAAAGTTCCGGTTTTATTAAATTTTGTTTGTATGTCTACAAATTTTTTGTTGTCCTGTCGATCGCCCGAAGGGTTACTGATAGGTATATCTTTAAGGAATAAGTTCGTCTTTGTACATTTTCTTTTGCCCTGTTACCTGTTACTTCATGTTTTTTATGTGCAATAAAGAGATATACATAGGTAGGTACACCTACATATATACATACAGAAGAAAACGTCTTTTGATTTCATAGAGTTTTCTTCATTCTTCTGTAGGACGAGCACGAGTTTTCGAATCGTGCTTAACGTTACGTTATCGCATAGAAATCAAGAAACCTCATACTAAATTTTTGTTACATATACGCTCACGGGCGGGCGCTGTCGTACAAATTTCTCGATTACGTTACGCAAGATTCCGTTATTCGTACTCGGGCCTCTGTAATATAAGTACCCGTTTCATTACTTATTACAATGGTGTTATATAACTCGCCCACGAGTCAGGAAACTTACCTCGCTAGAATAAAAATCTTAGTAAAAATTGTAAACAAAGCATTCCACTCCACGCCCAGGAATGTTTATGAGCCCCAACCAATTTTCCACGCCGACTATACCACATAACCTCTAATGGCGTGGCCTATAATGCATCACGGTTATTGGCAAGCGTGAAATGGCGTCGTCAAGCCGAAGAATGCCGATTTGAAACTGGAGGCTTTTTGTACGGCGAACATTACTTTTGGAGATTTAGGTTTACACGTACTTCTGAGAATATAATAGGCAGATAAATGAGGTTTTGATTTGGTTAATTATGTTATGTTAATTGTACTACATAATTTCATCATCGTCACTACCAGGCATTCTGTCAGAATGAGGGGGTTTGCGCTATAGTTTGCTTGTAGTAATCTACCAGTTTTAATTTGCTTACTAATGTAAAAACTTAGCCTGGCCTGATTAAATTAGTTAGCTCCTCCGCGAAGTAGTGCAGTATAGTTATAGAAAATAGCCGCGTCTATGTAGTTTCTATTTGCAGATGGAGGGCGGGGAAATTAATTGCATGAGAATGAATACTCAGCGCAGATGAGGCTATTTTGCATGACTATACTGCACTACTTCGCGGAGGAGCTAACTAATTTAATCCATTACTAAACTTGTAATATGGATCTCCCCAAAGTTACGCCTGAATCGATGTAGCGTGGAGCTTTTAATAAAAACACTTTGATACTGAACTTGTGTATATTTTTGAAAAATAACCCAGAAATACATTTGCTTTTAGTTTTAGAAAAAAGCAAATTTTGGTACGTCCTTTCAGTCTCAAATCGTCCGTCTTTCTCTCACTCCTTTGTTCACTCCTTCCCTTACGTCCCATCATCTCATTCGATCACTCTCAGTCATTCACCTGTCTAAATAATTCATCCTACATCTATACAATATTATTAGGTTTGTATCGAACAGAAAAGTTTATGCACATCCCAAGCAAACTAACAAAAATCAAAATACTGTTATTGTTATTGGGAACTACAGCCCAAACCCCCTCATTCTGAGAGGAGGCCTCTGGCCAGCAGTGGGACGTAAAAAAGGCTGGTCCGGCTGGTGGTTTTGATCATTATTATCTACGTCCTAGAGTCCACTTCTGTGATCATTCTCGGTAGCAAATCGGGCGCGTTAAGGCAATTTGCCGCCTCACCGCGAAGCATCGGTGAAGCGAATCTGATCGATGGATTGTCAAGTACCCACTAGTGTGATGCTTGTTGTTAAAGTCTAAAGTGCTTTGTATTATGGCCGCATGACATGGCCGGCTGCGGAAGACTACCATAACATAGACCCGGTGACAAATTATAAAAATAATAGGATTCAGTATCGTTATTAGACCAGGTTTAACTGTTTCATTTATTTATTTTTAAATTTAAATTTGCGTTGGATTTCAACCGGATTTGATAAATTTTATACGCGAACACAAAATGTAGATAAGAACAAAAAAATATTAAACGTGGTTTAATAACAATACTGAATCATTACAATGGTTCAATTTCAACCTGTAGGCTATCTACAAAGTTTCTCTCTGTCCATGGTCTCCATTTGAAAACCCTCTCCATCACCTACTGGTTCTGACCTACCTACGCACCCAACCAATAGCGCTAACTTAAAAAAGTAAAAAAACCCCGTTACATTTTTATTTCAAAATTCACTATCTCAACTAGCTTTCAATTAAAATCGTTCAACCCGTTTACAGAAGCTACGGTGCCACAGATACACACGTAAAGGTATAACACCCCTTTTTGTGTAGGAGGTTAAACACGTGGCTTTAGAAATTATTAACCAAAGCAAATGCAACGCTTGAGATTATGTTTGCGGCAATCTGTTAAGTAAGAGCAAAATAAATAGGAACACTACGCAAACACCGCTGCGTCGCTTTTGGTTTTCAAACAACTCTTTGAAGTCAGCAGTAATAAGACTGGAATAACGCGCGTCTAACTTAAAATGAAAGGCAATTCCGTATAAAGCCCCTAAATGATAAATAGGCGCTTTTAGTTTGAAACATTTGATAAGCGATCCTAATTGTAAGAGTTAGCATCTTGTTTCCCTTACAAACTTGTTGTCGCGTGATTTCAACAAATTATACCACTGTGCAAACATTTTTTAGCAACATAAAATTAATCTTGTTCTTATCAATTATTATTTATTCCAACGAACTGTCAAAAGAATGTTAATTATTATGATTAACTAATTTACATTACCGTGCTAGAGCGAGAGAGATTGTCTACTCTATTGTCAAATGTGGATAAAATACTGCGACACAGTGAACGCATAATTATAAGTCTTGTATGCGTTCACTGCCGCGACATAATTTAGCGAGCTAGCCACCTCGACAAATAACCGTTTATCGCTCTTTGGTAGATAAACTTTGACGTGTTAGGGCGACAGGTGTGAATAGAAGCGTTCCATATCTTGTCTTTAATGTAAAATGTCTTTGGACTCTTTGGTTGCACTAAATGCAATATAAATCTCGTCTATCTATCTATCAGTGCATACTGCATAAAATCACTTACGTTATTGACATTTCCTTTTCTTATATTCCGCAATTTTCCGTGCAACAAAGGCAACCGGCATTGTTCACTAGTTTCACCAAATTAACAAAACACAATCAGCGTCGGAAGTGAAGATACGTCGACGCACCCAATGACTCTATCGCGATTTGAATAGCGGCATAGTTCGCTGCACATTGATGCAATGTGGCCAGTGTCAACTTACGCCTATGAGTTGATACTGGCCGGTTAGATTGGGTTATGAAAAGGCTGAATGGAGTTTGTCAACTCTTACTAATTTATTATACGGCCAGTATCACTGGCGGTGGTAGAGTGTTTAAAACTACCGTTCGTACACTGACATGAAAAAATGTAGATAGACGAACGCAATTAACAAAATATCAGCTAGTACCCAAAGTACTAAGTACTAGTAAATGAAACAATATTCCAAACAACATGTATAATGTTTATTTAATTCATTACGTGTCATTATTTTATTTCTACTTTATAAAGACTAGAATTTGGATTCTACTTAGCTGTATCAAAAACATCTTTACACACTACTTGTTACACACTCACTACTCTTACACTTAGATTAACTTCTGTCACCATTACAATCTAAAAAGCTTCAACATAAGAAATAAACAGAACTAGCCTTTATACAATATAATACAATACAATACAAGAACTCTTTATTAACCTAGCATAATGCTGAGACTGGTACCCATTACCGGAACGTAGCTAGTTTCTTTTTTTAATGTGTTTTTTATATAATTTTTGTAGTTAGGTATGTTGAGGCAATAAATGATTTTTTATTTTTTTATTGAACACCAAACAAAACAGAAAAAAGTACAAAGAAAATGTAATGTGATTTGTAATGTGTTTATCTCCCTTTCATAAATACAAATTACATAGAAAGGCAACGAAAAAAGATTATCCGTATCATCTTTTAAGCACAATGTAATTTATATTTTTAATAAACTCACCGAAACATGAATACACAGAAAAACCAGAAAAAATACCAACCCCGGGAATTGAACCCGGAACCTCGACACTCCGGGTCGCGTGCCCACCCTTACACCAGAATTGATATTTAGGTAAGGCTCGAATTTCTCCTATGTATTCAAATCTCAGCTCGATTTTATCACTTTTTGCAGTGACTAGCGCCACCTATGCGATTGCTTCGTAAACCGAAATGGAAAAATAAATAAAAAATACAATAAGATTTTCCAATTGAGATTACAATGTAATTTATTTTGAAATAGGAATGATGTTGAGTGCGGACGTGCACGCGGCTCATATCGCTGGCACAAAATTGGCAACAAAAACGGAGTACCGAAAGGCCCGTCCATACTTTATAACTACATGTCTATGGCCGCCAACTAGTTTTTTATGTAACTTAATTGGTAATCTGACATAGAGCTAGAGGTTCACATCCTGGACAGTTAGGCGGCGTGTACGCAATACAGTTTTCCTCGCCGTGGCATGCGTGGTCTCTGCACACGTCGAAAGATGACTGGCACGATCTGTATGCTGTGAAAAAAAGAGGTTGTTTTGAAATTTGTAATTTACAATTCAATTTCAATTTCTACTTTTTAACAAGCTTTTCTGTAACTTGTCGTATTAGTATGTTAGGGTGTTAGGACAAATCTTGCAAGTGAAATTGGTTGGGTTGATTTCAAATTTGATACCTACTGTAAAGAGCTCTGATGACAATTCAATGTGCATGTGATTTCAAGTTGGTCTGAAGATGGAGCACGAAGCTGGTGAGAAGAACGCAGTGATGGCATCTAGTAAATCCGCCGAATTTGGGCTGATTAGTAGCATCTCTATGAGCATGTTTATTTGCTGTTGCCTGCGACTTCGTCCGCGTAGATTTCGGTTATCGCTATCCCGCGGGTACTATACAATTTTCCCAAATAAAAAGTTACCTATGTTATTCCTCAGACACACAGAGAGACAGAGAGACAGAGTAACTTTCGCATTTATGATATTAAAGTTACGATTAGGATTATTGAAAAAGGAGAGAGCGCGCATTACCTAAGCCTTCTCCAGTCACAAAGCACCTTATGGCACAAAATAGCTAATTTGTGGTTCCAAGTGCCGTTGCTAAGGAAATGGAAATATTTCCCTCTAATTGTTTTGAATTTTCAAAACAGGAGGTTTGGAAGATTAATGCACGTAATTCCGGCCTGAGTGGAATCCGCGTGTTCGCGAAATGAGGAATACCTATTAAGCGTGCAATCCGAGACGTTGTAATGTTTCACATTTTTAAAACGTTTTCGTTCGTGACACGTACATTTCAGAATTATTTTCTTTGCTTCTGTTTAGGGTTCCGTACTTCAAGAGAAAATAGAATCCTTAAAGTATAACTTCGTTGTCCGTCTGTCTGTCCGTTGGTCTGTAAATCCCGAGTAATTTAATAATCAAGGATGCCTATCTTACAACACAAATAAAGTCCGAATCGCACTTGACCGGTTTTGATTTGAGTCCTAACTTTAAGTTGATCTTGACCAGAACTTTGAATTTTTGCCTGGTCATTGTGAAAGAATACATTCACCATGTGGCTTTAAAAATGTACTGGATGATTTACTGTCTATGCATTCTCCTTCAACGCAGCATCCTCCACAGCACTGTTCGCTGTCGGCGCACTGGAAAAAAGTGGAAAATATTCAAATTATCGACGAGCTGTCAGTAGGCCTCCAACAAGATGGAGCGACGACCTGGTAAAGATCGCGGGACCGCAGTGGATGCGGAAAGCACAAGACCGGTCTGAGTGGAGAGCCTTGGGGGAGGCCTATGTCCAGCAGTCGACATCTTTGCTTTACATGATGATGATTCAAATTATCACTTGGACAGGTTTCTTTTCTGGGGAATGAGTCGCCAAGTACAAGTAGTTTTGTGGACACAACAATTTGCAAATAATGTGATAGTATATTAATTTGAGTTATTATTATGTTCATTTGTTGGCTTCCGATTTCCGCTGAAATGGGAACCGGGCGCTGACGGATACCGCGCATGCGCGAGTTTTCTTCTACGCAGGTTCGCTTAACGTCATGATACTTAATTACCGCTCTGTTCTAATCTTTATTTGCATACTTATAATTTTTAGGGTAAATAAATGGCGTGTGAGAGTGTTTCATCGTTCTCTGAAGGAATTCTTCAGTTTATTTATTACTATTAATAATGACAATTACGTTACGTGGCATGTATGTATGACCTATACCCCGATATATTAATTTTGATATTTCACAGAAGTACATCCGATTTAACACTATCATTTCAGCACGATAGATGTTTATTGACATTGTTTTCTACGTAAATTGTCGTCTTGTCAGTTTCATTTCTTCGGTTCATTAAAGATGTTGATATAGACTTAGACATCCCTACGTCCATAGAAGCTTTAGTTCCCCAAACATTTAAATATTTTTCATATAAAACTAGATTTGTCCTACCTACAGAAAACTAGGGTTCGCGTCTATACAAACAATTAAAACTCACCCGCTTCCCGTAATATTTACAATCCTGCGCGAGCGCTGCCACAAACCACAAACAAACCAAAACAACCCGACAGTCCATTTCACAACCTTAAACACGTACAAGTCCAGCAACTTATCAAAAACAACTGAAAATCGCCGGCTACATTTCAACTACTATTATTACGTAACGGATAGCCTCCTCAAAAACAATTGAAGATCGACGCAAACATTGCACTAGCATTAATATAGTGTTAGAGGAAACATGTGACTCCCGCGCCGACCTCGGCCATTGTGAAGTTAACACGACTATGTAGATACAGCTGGCAGTTACTATCGCGTATATAAAATGTTAGTAAACGAATGGGTTAAATGGGTCAGTGCTGACTTGGATGAGATTTGTGATACGGCTATTGATTATGGATGAAATACAATAGAACCATAAAGTTCTTACTTTATTGTGCATTGAAACTATGGCGTGACGATAGACGCAAAACTAAAGGATTGGTCAAATGAAATTAAATAAAGAGAAAATTTAAAATGGCTTCCATGGTTTACTTATTTCAATTTAAAAACACGAAATTACAATGTCCAGTCTTCTAATTCACCACTGGAAATCAAAAGCGTGCAGAAGACACTTGGGCAAAGCGCCCGTGAAAATAAATTAATTATTAAATTATTATTAAATTTATATTTCAATATAAATTCTCCTAACTTGACATTGTACAATTTATGGTGTAATTTTATATTGAATGAATAAATAATCTAATCTAATCTAATCTAAACAAACTGCAAACACTTTAGGTATATCAAAAAACTATATCGAGGTATTATTATAGCTCTATAGTAAAGCTATAGGTCCTTAATTTCATTCTAGCATGGAGTTTTTCACACTATTGGTGTCGTCGGAATTTAATTGTTTACGCCTTGCAGTGGTATTAATACTAACAGCGCCAATGTCATCTGAAGATGTTCATGATTAGTTTATTGACAATACAGCTATACAAAGTCTCCTCAACACAGTCAGCAAATAGTGTGCATTTAGAAAATTACGACTTTTTAAAAGTAAAACGACTCCTGTCCAAGTCATACATTTAACCTATAAACAATAAGAATGACTTTACTTCCGAAGAAATTTTGCGGCGGCCAGTTCTGCGACTGATTTATTAGACCTGTGGGTCGAGCACGACTTATCGAATCCTGCGTAACGTTACCGTTATCGTATCGAGGTCGAGAAGCCTCGTACTAAATTTTAGTTCCAAATACGCTCACGGGCGGGCGCTGTTCCAAACGTCATACAAACTCGACAACGTTTACTATTCGATTTTACGTGACGAAGGATGCGAAAAGTCTTACTCGACCCTCTGACGTTAATTTTGTCTTCTTTGCAGAAAAATAGCAGCAATTTAATTTCATTCGCGTAAAAGATGTGCCTAGTACATTTTTAATAGTAACGCCTTAAACAATTTAATAATAATTCCCTTATCTTTTTTCCGTAGGTAGACAAGTAAAATTATTTCAGGGAATTTACTTGACGGCTGTTTTTAAACAATAGGAGGTTTATGTAGGTAACCTAGTAATTGTCCATTGTGCACAAACATTTCGAGATATTTTTGTTTACAATTATGACGGGATATCAAATGGGCGAATAATTTAAACAGTAACATATAACACAAGTATTTAATGACAGAAAATAATCATAATACAATAATCAAAATGATACCAACCTTACTCAAAGACGCCTCGTTCCGAAGTGAATCAAATGCCGCCGACTGCAATGACGTTTACTCATTTGACATAAGCAGGCACAGTGTTGCCACTGTAATATCGGATCGTATTGATGGGTATAATTGGGAGTCATGTTACACAATTAACTCTAGAGAAAGTCTCGTCGACAAAGGTGTTGTTCTTTTTTAAACGCATACAAGTTTGTGTCAATCTTAAATGCTCTTCACTTTATTATGTGAAAGAAAAACTGACACAGTGACTCCTCACGGTCCATAATTTCAAAGGCTCATTTAAATTTAAAGGTTACACTTTCTTTAAACTTATAATCTTCTCTCGTATTGTATGGTTTCGTTACAGTTTAACTAAAACGTAGAAAAACGTTATTTATAAAAGAAAGTCTTGTTAGTTATACCTTTTATAAGTCAATAACAGCTTCACTGATTTTTATGACCTTTGATTTGTTGGATTTATCTCCCCTCCGAATAGCAGAATAACTGTTAAAAGAGGGGAAAATTCACAAAAAAAAGTTACGAAAGAAATTACTTTTCTATGGAATGTCTTATGACGATACAAAGTTCCCTGGGTCGGCTAAAAATAAAGACCCAATTTGGAACACAAATTCCTAATCCGATTAGCAGCTTGTTTAAACCAAAATTTCCCGTTCAAATACGGAAAACGCTCAATTGGCAGGACCGAAACGGCCCTACTAAATAAGCTCATAATTTTCCAAGTATAAACCAACAAAATATCACGTAGCAAGCAATAACCTCTCACCAGGCTCCGGAGAGACCCTTGTCCATTTTTATGATCATTCAATATCAGAATTTTCAATTTTTCCGTTGCGTGAATGGTTTTCCAAAAAGGTTTCCCTTAGGATAAAAGGGTACAGGATGTCGCAGAAAAAACCGTTAAACGCTTATAAAATGCAGGCCGGGTCTATCGTACCCAATTCAATTGAATAAATTATATTCCTTGCCAAAGAAAACGAAACAAATGCCGCATATTATGTGAATTTGTTCACAGGAAAAAGGGTAAGTACCTTCTGGTACACAATTTGGCACGCAAATGCGTTACGTTTAAGGTGTAAGTTCGCAATAAAATAAAACTTGTTTAGTGTTTTATGGCACATAAGTTTCAGGATTATTTTTGTTGAATTTTCTGTTATTCAATCTGACACCTTGTACTTTGAAAGATCGAATTAAAAAACAGCTCACTTTTTTCAACAAATAAAATCCCTTTTTAACTCTTTATTTGACAACGTACTTATATCATGATGAACATAGACAGTACATAGAATAGTTTTTTAGTTTAGTTTATTTATTTCCATAACAATTTTACAATCGTGTCGGACATAAGTAATAGATATTACAAATAACTTTACATTCATAAAATTTTGTAAACATAACTACTTCACTTAATTCTAGCACTAAAATTTAATAATAAAATCAAAACACAATCAAAGTTTAACAATAATAATAGTTAAAAATACTTTACAATAGGTATAGCTGGAGGTGACTAGGTAATAGGAACATGGCTGTGTTTATCAAATTAAGTTTTGGAAATGAATTCGTTGACATCATAATAAGACATTTTCAACAGAAAATCCCGAAGTCGACGTTTGAAAATGTTGATATTATTTATAGACTTCAGGTCATTGGGTAGGCTATTGTACAAATTTACGGTTTGACTCCTCGTGCTGTGCTGAACTACTCTGAGGGCGGGGGCAATCGATTTTGCTAAGTCTTTCCTGCGTGTACTTTGCCTTTTTGTTCTTTCGTCAAGTGTCTCAAATCTCTCCGGGTGTTTAACAACTTCAGTTACTAAAATTAATATGTAAAGACAAGGTACCGTTAGGATATGTAGTTTAATAAAATGTTCTCTACACGATTCCCATGATGGTATACGCATCATAGTTCTAATGGCTCGCTTCTGTACAACAAATGCTTTTTTTATATTATAACTAAAACTCTGACCCCAAAACTTAATACGACTTAACTTAAGCGAGATTCTACTAGAGCGTAATGGTACCATGGTTGGCTGCTTTAAGGTAACCTCATCTCTTTAGCTCCTCAGCGCGTAACAAGCCGAGCTGATACTATTTTCTAAGGCTTTGAGTTCATCTTTCCAGTTTAGTTTACAGTCAACCCGTACGCCAAGAAACTTGACTCAATCTACTGTTGCAATATCAGTACCATCTAACTTTACATTAAGCAAATCTTTATTCTTAGTAGTTGTTTTGAATAACATAAGACGTGTTTTGTCCATATTTAAGTGCAGTTTATTTACAGTGAACCAAACTTGAAACTCTCTCAGAACTACATTTACTCGGGAATTTAGATCTTCAATATTGCTTGCAGAAATAATAGCATTGGTATCATCTGCAAAAACTACCAAACTCACGTCACTGCATTGCCTACTAACATAATTAATTAAATCATTCACAAAAATTGTAAAGAACATCGGACCTAAAATTGAGCCTTGTGGCACTCCTCTCTCAACATCAGCCAATTTTGATCTGCAAACATGTTGTCAGCCGTTTTCAATTGATTTCATTTCAACAAGTAATTTTCTGTCACATAAGTACGACTTCAGAAGCTGTAGTACCTTTCCCCTTATTCCATAATACTTTAATTTATCCGGAAGAATTTCATGTTCTACAGTATCGAATGCAGATGTAAGATCTAGAAACAATCTAGCAACTTTCCGTTTATTATTCATATTAATAATTACATCATCTATGAGTTTTTCTATTGCATCACTAGTGATTTTATTCGTTTGATACCCGTATTGTCTTTCATTAATTACTTTATTAGTTTTTAAATGTTTGAGAAGCCGCGACTTAATAAGTTTTTCAAAAATCTTTGCTAGAACTGACAGGAGTGATATGGGCCTGTAATTTTGTGGATCGCTTTTCGAGCCTTTTTTGTATAAACGTCGACGGCATAAACGGCATAAACGTCGACTATGAATTTTTCTGCTGTTCAAAATTTAGTCATAAACCAAAGTCACTAAATGTCAAATACCATTAGCAATGGTAGTTCACTTAAAACATTTTTGTTTTGAACCATCATCAGTATCTATGAGTCTTTTTGTATTTTTCTTTTATTACACATTTTTAGCAGATATAAAATCAAAAGACACTAGAATTCAGGATTTCTCTTTATAGCTCTGCCACATAACACGCCCCAGAAAAACCTACAACAGTTTAAGCAACAGACAAGTGTTAATTTCCACCGGAAGCGGCGATTCACTCGACTATGTAGCCTCAGCTTAAAAGGCAAAGCTACAAATCCAACTCAGGCCGGCGAGTGCCAACAGAATATATGTTGACACTTCCGCTGTACGGATGGGATGGGTCCCCATCTTAAATCGAAATAAATAAATAGAAATAAGGCTATGTGTTATACAATTCGTCGCTCGTGAAGAATGTGTGACGGAAAATTGCTGTCCTGAGCATGTCTAAGTAATCATCGACCAATTAGAAAACTTGTCAAACCTTGTAAACTTAGCTAAGAACCATCTCGATTAAACTAGCTTTCGATTAAAAGAACCGCGTAGAAATCGTTTCATCCGTTTGGGAGCTATGATGCCACAGACAAATACACAGACACACAGGTCAAACTTATAACGGCCCTCTTTTTCGTCGGGGTTTAAAAAAAAGTCCGGTCTCGATCGCGTTCGCGTTAACGCTTAAATTACTCGTACTACGGCACAGAATACACAATAGTACAAGTATACGGGCAAATCGGCAGCGCCTCTGGAGGCACGTATTGGCAACTTACTATTTTCATAGTATTTGACAACTTAACTAAATAACTAACTTAACGCGGACACGATCGAGAGTGGAGACGTATATTGTTGGTTGACGATTACACTAGGCACTCAGAAGCCCGAGTACGAATATTAGAATCCTGCGTAACGTAACGTTATCTTATCGAAATCGAGAAATTTCGTACAAAATTTTAGTTCCAAATACGCTCACGGGCGGGCGCTGTTCCAAACGTCATACAAATTTCTCGACAAATAGTTTCTCGATGGCGATACGATAACGATTACGTTACGCAGGATTCGAATATTCGTGCTTGGGCCTCAGCATAAACCTAATGGTAACAAAAATATTTGTCTGAGGAATGGTTGAATAGCAGCTAAAAGTTTAATTTGCTAAAAGCAGGATAACGTGTTTTGAGCGCTGGTTCGTAAAATTCTTCACGTAAGTACGTCAAAAGAGGCTTTAAATCGAGAAAGTCTGAGAGGTAAACCTACTGAGATTATTTTTTGGGTCTGGTTGGTCCCTTTACTTGCTTTCTCGCATTTCGTCGGATGATATGAAAAATAAAAGCACTTTCTAAAGTAACGTATGTACACTTCTGGCGTCTTTCAAACTAAGACCTTATGCTTTCACTCATACAGACGAAAATGGAATTATTGCGAAAGGTACTTAAGCTGCTTTATCAGTCTCTCACATAACTCGAGACGCATGGTTGGGCCATCTCGCCTTTAAGGTGATATGACAGCTATAACGAGATTTGTATACAAAATTCTTACTAGACGTATACTATTTTAAACGGTTACCAAGATTACGAATTTTAAAAGAAAATGAAAATTTAAAAGATTATAAATGGGCAGCGGAAGCGAACCTTCACATCACATAACGTCTGATTCTGTCAGCTAGATCACAGTATATATATAAGCTAAAGCGGTACAGAAACTAGGCCTTTTTGTTGAGATGATGACGTAGGCGCCAATTGAGCGTCAGGGTGTAGTTAAGTTAGCTCTATATTTCAGCTATTTTAGCCTTTTTTGAGATAACTAGCTAGTTTTCATTAGGGTTGTCACTCTTAATTATTATAAAATTAATGGGTTTTTATTTATTATTTACTAAAACGTTTATTTGGGTTTTATAATGATCAAATAATCGAATGAATTGACTAGTTTACAAACAAAATTGTGTAATTAAATAATCATCAACATTTTAAGAAAACTTTGTTTTCGTTAGTTATTAAAAATGCCAAACTGTCATCCGCCATCTTGGATCAAAAAAATAATGTCAAATTCGAACTCACCGCTGCCAAATTACGTGAAATCAATACCCATGACCATTTTTAGTGATAAAAATGCCAAACTGTCACCCGCCATCTTGGATTAAATAAATAAGGTCAAATTCGAGCTCACCGCTGCCAAATTACATGAAATCGCCCTTGATCATTTTACTAACAAAAATTACAAACCCAATCTCAATCCGCAATCTTAAATTGATTTTTTTTTATTCCACTGATTACAATTCGAATTAAATTAATGAAAAGTAAATAAGTTATGTCACTATGCTATTACCATTATTCATCATTAAATTATACCACCTATCTAATAACTATTAGGTTTTAAACACAAAGAGTCGCCACACCGCGATTCCCGCTTATTAGCCTTGTAAAGACTCTGTCTGTGTGCGTGTGTCATTTCGAACGTTTTTACGTAGTTTCTGTACTGCTTTAGCTTATATATATACTGTGGCTAGATTGTGAAAATGACATCTACTGAAAAGAAACTCGGAAGTTAGTTCTTTTCAAAAAGAAATTGTGAAATAAATAAGCAGGTTGTACATCTGGCTGAATCTTTACTTCATTAGTCACTTGCTGCTAAACGTGCACTGTTGTATTGTTTTTTTTTAAATAAACTGTCCAGCGTCGGGACCCCATCTCACCTGAACTTGATGGAAAGTGCAGATGAGGCCATAAGCGTAACTCACTGGTTCAGTAAGACCCTATGTTGTAGCTGGTCCGGTGTGGAACAACCGAGAAAATTATTGTAAAATTAAAATTATTGTAAATTATTGTAATTATTGCAGATGTTCCTGCGCATCGACTTTTGGCCGGAGGGTGTGGTGTTCCGTCGCTTTAGGGAAGCGAAACTGACATTTAAAACTCCCTAAATAGTTGTAATGTTTATTTTTATTTTTGTATGTAACATTTCTTTTGTATTGTGTGTTGTTTATATTTAAATTTTATAGCGCATTTTATTGGCTTTGCTGTAATGCTGTAAAATTGTTTTGGTAATAAATAAATAAATAATAAATAAATTGTGACAAAAGGCGTCCATATTTGGGAGGGTCCGAAATGCTCCTGTAATCCACTTGGTGTTGCGAGTTGCGTTTTCCCGCCTTCTAAAACATAATCAGACTTTAGCAGCATTTGATTTTATTCGACATTAATTAACATTATTTATCTATCAATAATTTCCCCCTAAAATTGCATGCAGTACTATGCAAGGGGTATTTTAAATTAGAAGGAAAACCGATACTCAATCGTTATTTTTCCTTCAAATAACACGAACTCGTGCGCGGTAGATATATAAAATACGCATTATACCAGCAAATTGGACCCGAAACTTTGCGTATCCCCTATAAAAGTTTAATTAACTTTATTTCCAATTTTGTTAAAAATACATTGGCTCAATCAGTTCCCGTCTGATGGGGGCTTATGGGATTAATTATATCCCATCAGCTGGATATGTTTATGCGGAATTAATTTCTACTGAGGATTATGTTACTAGGATATACGGCGTCATTTGATTACCGGTAGACAAGATACCAGCGTTAACGTTGGGTGATGCAAGCGAAATTCTACCCTATTCTAGCGATTTAGCTGGCGTAGAATAGAGGAATTAGTCTCGCAAAGCGTAGAGTATTATTATATAGGCCAATAGGTGTCTCGTCTAGAGTCCTGGTAGCCTAATACATACTTAATAGCTCACAGAATTACAATCGGGTCAGAGGAAAATAGTGTATTACGTGTTACAGCTCCCGAAGGCTTTCCGCGTGCGGCGTCAGGTTTAATAAACAAAAACCTTATTGTTCAGCAATTAACTGCTCAGTCACCACCACAAAAATTGGATTTGTTAATCGAGGAGGTTTTTCCTCACTAAATTGCACTCGTGACGTCAAAATACCTACGTAAAAAGTTACACGCTCTGTGCCCGTACAAATTGATGAACTCTTTTCTTTTATCCCGATAAAGTTCTGTGTCAGTACTGCTATAGTGTAGCTCCTAAAATTGATTGATATTATTATACCTATTGTTGAATTAATTTCTAGAATAAGATTTTGTTTAGATGTTTTTTAGCCGGTTGATATTATTATACCTATTGTTGAATTAATTTCTAGAATAAGAATTTGTTTAGATGTTTTTTAGCCGGTTGATATTATTATACCTATTGTTGAATTAATTTCTAGAATAAGAATTTGTTTAGATGTTTTTTAGCCGGTTGATATTATTATACCTATTGTTGAATTAATTTCTAGAATAAGAATTTGTTTAGATGATTTTTAGCCGGTTGATATTATTATACCTATTGTTGAATTAATTTCTAGAATAAGAATTTGTTTTGATGTTTTTTAGCCGGTTGATATTATTGTACCTATTGTTGAATTAATTTCTAGAATAAGAATTTGTTTAGATGTTTTTCGTTTTTTTCTTGACTAGACCTGGTAATCGCGGTCTTTGCTTCGCCAACGATGTGTTTCCTTGCTTAATACTTTAAGTGTTTCATTAAAAAACCGGCTGAGTGCGAGAGAGACCGCGGAGGCTTAGTAATAGGGTCCCGTTTTTACTCTTTGAGTCATCATCATCATCATTATCATCAGCCTATTTACCTCCCACTGCTGGGCACAAGCCTCCTCTCAGAATGAGAGGGCTTGGGCTATAGTTCCCACGCGGGCCCAGTGCGGATTAGGAACTTCACACACACCATTGAATTGCTTCGCAGGAGTGTTGCAGGTTTCCTCACGATGTTTTTCCTTCACCGAAAAGCTCATGATACATTACAGATGTAATTTCGCACATAAATTCCGAAAAACTCAGAGGTGCGAGCCGGGGTTTGAACCCTCTACCCTCTGCTTCAGAGGCGATAGGTCAAACCACTAGGCTATCACGGCTATACTCTTTGAGTAAAATAACTTAAAAACATGTTCTAGAGAATATTTCAGAATAACAGTCCTATTCAAACTTTCAGACCGAACACGGGTAACGGAGTGTCGTTTCAGTATAGATAGTTGCTTTGGGAAATAAAGGTTCATTTGCAGTGAAATCGTCTACATATCTGGTTGAGAAAAGCAAAGTAGTTTTCTGCTCAAAGAGATTTGTTACCTTTGGTACTGTTCTGTAGCATAGAAAACCATTATCTTACTTGATACCTCTAAGGCCGACTTGTAATTGACCTGGGTTAGACACTAACTCTTGACGTATTAATATCAGCTGAGGCCCTATTGCGTAACTATTTTGACACTCGTCATCGGATTGAAATGTCAGTATTTGTACGACCGCGACTGTGACAGCTAACTGTTTCAGATACCTACCAATTGTCAGCCCATTTGACACTCGTCACCGGATTGAAATGTCAGTATTTGTACGACCGCGTCTGTGACAGCTAGCTGTTTCCGATACCAATTGTCAGTCCATTTGACACTCGTCACCAGATTGAAATGTCAGTATTTGTACGACTGTGACAGCTAGCCGTTTCCGATACCAATTGTCAGCCCGTACAAAATGAACATGATGCTGATTGCGAGCGAGTTAGACAATAGGCATGCTATTCAAGTTATTTCGAATCAAGTTCGTTATATCTTCATTGTAAATGGTAATGTTAATAATTTCTTATTTATAATACCTTATTTATTGTGACCACTATTGCGTGGCAATAACCATGTTACAGAATATATTCGTCACTATTGAGCATTGCATTTTAAAAATAAAACAGACTCGAAAGGCGTGGCGGCGTATTTAATCATCGTGTTTATAGTATCATTCCCCACTGCATCGAGTTAATCGCCTCGATAAACTAATAATTTTATTGGATCGCGCACAGAGCACTTTCATTGGAGATCCCATCGCGGGATTTAGCAGGCCCTGTCCAAATTGGTCATGGGAAACGTTCGGTGTGACAGTTTTGTTTTGGTATAAGGTGTAGGGACGTGGTTAACTTAGATTTTAGTGTCGACGAGTGCTGTACGAGAATGCCTCATTCTTATTGATTTAAACTTTCGCGATTTTCACACATCATGATAAAAGCGGCTGGTGAGAAACCCGTACAGCTAGAAAATGTTGATATGGCCCATACACACACTGGAAAAAATAGAATCCCACCACCTTCTATGCGGAAAAAGCATAGAACTAAGACCACGTAGACCTAGAACGTAACATTTTTGTAATGAAAATGGTCCACGCACAATCTGTTTTTTTATTCAATTTCCGCAGTGCAACGATCTGTGTGAAACTATAGGTTTATTAAATTTTATTGTTAAATTATTAAATATCATTTTTGTTTCGTGTGGTAGGAATTATTAAATGTGGTTTGAAAGAGTCGTAATGAAATTCTTTCACTTATTGAAAATTTACCCGCATCTGCAGTCCTTTCGAGGCCATGGACGTAGCTTAAATAATACATTTATTTTAACGTGATCAAGTCCGGTTTTTATCATAATAAGTAATGCCTCAATAAGTGGCTGAAAATGTAGTGCATTCGAGTAGATAACTCACAGGCAGCTTCCGTATACCTAAGGGCTCTGCGGGATTGCACCACTCGATTTTCCGTTAAGTATAGTTTTGTACCTACGTTTCAATTTAATATCCATTATTTCCCGTTTCCTACTGTTTTATGGCGGTATTATCGAGTTATAGTTAACTTTACGTTGATATAGTTTTGTTTTATGACAACTCGTCTGCATAGGGTATGCTCAGGATTTTATTAGCAAATCGTTGCTCTATGTACCTAAATTCTTTCGTGATCTGAACGATACGTTGTCGTTTTACTACTTTTATTTTATTAATCACAATCGCCTATAGAGTCCTCATAACATCGGAAATTGATTGCAAATGAGCTCCATTCTGTTTAATACTTCTGCGATTTACACTCAAACATAAATAATAATAATAATAAATAAATATCATGGGACAATTTGACACCAATTGACCCAGTCCCAAACTAGGCAAAGCCTGTACTATGGGTACCAGACAACGGATAAACATACTTACATAAATAAATACATACTTATATACATATTAAACACCCAAGACCCGAGAACAAACATTCATATTCATCATACAAACATCTGCCCCGACCGGGATTTGAACCCGGGACCTCAAGCTTCATAGTCAGGGTCTCTAACCACTAGGCTATTCGGCCGTCCGTCAGTAGTAATAATATTTCGGCCAAACAAACAACAAAGATTATGTCTAATTGTTTTGATTAAATCCTGAAATATTATTAACATGAACTAAAAAACAATTACTTTGCTCACCCGCGACCACTAATGACAAATAGTTATATCTGTGCGGCAAATGTATGTTTCCATGCAACACCTCCACCTCCACTGCTACACGAATCAACACATGCCACACAGACCCAACTATCACCACCACCACTATACTAAACGCTGACGCGTTTCGGCACTCTCCACGAGGCCATTTACGAAGCACAACAACAACCGCTCAACATGCCACCACTTCCACTACTGACATATGTAAACCATGTGCTCAACTTAGTTAATGACAAAACCAACGTACCCACTAATATTTTATAAATTCCAAACTACCCTTTTATGTAAGTCCTAAACTACCCTTTTTAAGAAATGAATTCCAAACTACCCTTTTTATTTTTATTTTTAATCTACGCCAGGTACCCCGTTATTTTTAACCGAGTACGGTAAAAAGAGAAGTCATGTTCTCATTATTACTATGACACATTATTAAAATTAGAACCAAGTCGTAACAAAGGCGAAGAAACCAAATTAACTTGTTCATTAATAATAGACCCCATGTTGTTGTACCTAATAATTTCCAATTGTTCTAAAACCGATAGCCGCAAACCCTTATCACAATAATGTAAAATTTCGTACGTATCTGAGTCTAACAACGAATGATTCGTTTCTAATAAATGCTTGGCAAAGTTTGATTTCTCTGGATGATCATGCCTATATGACGAGACATGCTCTTTAAATCTAGTATCAAAGCTTCGACCGGTTTGTCCAATGTATACTTGACTACAGTCGCCACAAGTGAGTTTATATACGCCCGACCTGTTCCCTTTATCCACCTTTTCTTTGTTATTACAAAGTCTAGAACGTAAAGAATTAGTAGTCTTAAAGGCAACATTGATGTTATTTGATTTTAAAATATTATAAATCTTGTCAGACAACCGGCCAACATAAGTAATACTAGATCTAAATTTGTTAGTAGGCTGAGATGGCAACGCAGAGTAAAGCATGCTATTCACTATCCGTCCCTGCTTCTTTTGAACCAGACTATTAACCATTGCTGTACTATAACCATTTGTTGTTGCTATCTGATATATAGTATGTAACTCAGAATCATAATGCTCTTTCGAAAGAGGTACAGTTAGTAGTCTATGTACATAACAATGGAAAGCAGCCAGTTTATGCTGCCATGGGTGAGTAGAATTTGCAGGTATGACAGTATCTGTGTACGTAGGCTTACGGTAAATTTGAAACTGGTGCCTATTATTTACTCTTGTAATAGTTAAATCCAGAAAATTTAATGAACGATTTTCCTCTAATTCTCGTTTGAACTTTATTTTTGGATGTTTGTTATTGAGAGCACTAATAAACAAATCTAGCTGCCTCATACTCCCCTTCCAACATAAAATTAAATCATCAACATACCTATAATAATATACTAAATTGCTGTTCCCCACTATATATTGTTTTTCAAAGTTATCCATAAAAACGTCAGCCATTAAAGGACTAAGAGGTGACCCCATTGCTAAACCATCACTCTGCAAATAATATTGACCATTAAATCTGAAATAATTTTGTTTCATGCATAAAGTTACTAATTCTATTAACTCACAAACCTCCCCCGGATGTAAACGCTTCCTTTCTAAGTGACATCTAAGAATATTTAAGGTTTCACTATATGGTACGTTGGTAAACAAACTATCCACATCTAAAGAAAGTAATGTTGAGTTCGGCGGTATATTAATGTCTTTAATTTTATTTACTAAATCTGAACTATTCTTTAAACTATATATTGGCTTAAAAGAAGATTTTTCCCGAACAATGCTATTTAACTTCCTCGCTACTTTATACGCTGGAGCACTCACGTATGAAACAACAGGGCGAACAGGAACACCATCCTTGTGAATTTTAGGTAAACCATATAAAATTGGTGCCTGCGGATTCATAGGAATCACATTGCTCCTCTTTTGTTCGGTGTCAAAGGTAAATGCAGAATTTTTCAGAAGGTTTTTTAGGTCTTTATGAAACGCGGCGGTGGGATCCCTACGTAAATTCAAAAAACCCTCTCCTTGAATGATGTCATTTACTTTATCATTATATTGACCCCTTTCTAAAACAACAATACAATTGCCCTTATCGGCCTTAGAAATTACCAAATCATTGTCATGGACCTTTTGCTGAATAGAACGTAATGAATGCAAGTCACCAACATCCGAAATACCCCCAGTAGAAGTTGTATTTTTTAATGAATTAGCAACCAAAACCTTAGTATCAAAGTCACCGCGATTACAAACAATCGCAACCTCAGAATCTACCGCCAAACCCTCCACCAATTTCTGACTAAATTTAGAGGGTAAGTTATATTTCAAACCTTTTTCCAATAACTGCACTTCACCTTCTACAAATTCGACATTAGTGAGATTTTTAACTCGAGGGTAGAAACCGTTACCGTTACTTGACTCACTATTATTGTTGTTCAAAAGAGACTGAGTTCCATTTCGCGTAAGCCTACGCAATTTATTAGTTTGGGTAACATACTTTTTATGTGCCTGCACCGAAGCAAAATATCTCGCCTTTTGGTCCAAAGTATCAAACTCAATATTATGCAATTTAAATACCAGTTCCGAATGTAGTACTCTAAGATGTAATTTTAAATTATCTCTAACACAAAACCAATGACGAGACTCCTCATTTAACCAAATCTTGCGAGCCTTATTTATTGCTATCGTAGCGGCCCTACTAGTGTTATTGCTATGTAAATTTATATAATTTGGTACAACATTTAAATGCTTACAACGTTGATTAAACCAAATGTTTTGAACAGCTAAACGGTGTTGTTTTGTTAACTTGATATATAAACGTGCCTGTACGGCTACGCTTGCCGATTTTAAATAATTTATTGAATCAGGCGTTACTTTGCGGAGGTCCATATTTATGAACTAAAAAACAATTACTTTGCTCACCCGCGACCACTAATGACAAATAGTTATATCTGTGCGGCAAATGTATGTTTCCATGCAACACCTCCACCTCCACTGCTACACGAATCAACACATGCCACACAGACCCAACTATCACCACCACCACTATACTAAACGCTGACGCGTTTCGGCACTCTCCACGAGGCCATTTACGAAGCACAACAACAACCGCTCAACATGCCACCACTTCCACTACTGACATATGTAAACCATGTGCTCAACTTAGTTAATGACAAAACCAACGTACCCACTAATATTTTATAAATTCCAAACTACCCTTTTATGTAAGTCCTAAACTACCCTTTTTAAGAAATGAATTCCAAACTACCCTTTTTATTTTTATTTTTAATCTACGCCAGGTACCCCGTTATTTTTAACCGAGTACGGTAAAAAGAGAAGTCATGTTCTCATTATTACTATGACACATTATTAAAATTAGAACCAAGTCGTAACAAAGGCGAAGAAACCAAATTAACTTGTTCATTAATAATAGACCCCATGTTGTTGTACCTAATAATTTCCAATTGTTCTAAAACCGATAGCCGCAAACCCTTATCACAATAATGTAAAATTTCGTACGTATCTGAGTCTAACAACGAATGATTCGTTTCTAATAAATGCTTGGCAAAGTTTGATTTCTCTGGATGATCATGCCTATATGACGAGACATGCTCTTTAAATCTAGTATCAAAGCTTCGACCGGTTTGTCCAATGTATACTTGACTACAGTCGCCACAAGTGAGTTTATATACGCCCGACCTGTTCCCTTTATCCACCTTTTCTTTGTTATTACAAAGTCTAGAACGTAAAGAATTAGTAGTCTTAAAGGCAACATTGATGTTATTTGATTTTAAAATATTATAAATCTTGTCAGACAACCGGCCAACATAAGTAATACTAGATCTAAATTTGTTAGTAGGCTGAGATGGCAACGCAGAGTAAAGCATGCTATTCACTATCCGTCCCTGCTTCTTTTGAACCAGACTATTAACCATTGCTGTACTATAACCATTTGTTGTTGCTATCTGATATATAGTATGTAACTCAGAATCATAATGCTCTTTCGAAAGAGGTACAGTTAGTAGTCTATGTACATAACAATGGAAAGCAGCCAGTTTATGCTGCCATGGGTGAGTAGAATTTGCAGGTATGACAGTATCTGTGTACGTAGGCTTACGGTAAATTTGAAACTGGTGCCTATTATTTACTCTTGTAATAGTTAAATCCAGAAAATTTAATGAACGATTTTCCTCTAATTCTCGTTTGAACTTTATTTTTGGATGTTTGTTATTGAGAGCACTAATAAACAAATCTAGCTGCCTCATACTCCCCTTCCAACATAAAATTAAATCATCAACATACCTATAATAATATACTAAATTGCTGTTCCCCACTATATATTGTTTTTCAAAGTTATCCATAAAAACGTCAGCCATTAAAGGACTAAGAGGTGACCCCATTGCTAAACCATCACTCTGCAAATAATATTGACCATTAAATCTGAAATAATTTTGTTTCATGCATAAAGTTACTAATTCTATTAACTCACAAACCTCCCCCGGATGTAAACGCTTCCTTTCTAAGTGACATCTAAGAATATTTAAGGTTTCACTATATGGTACGTTGGTAAACAAACTATCCACATCTAAAGAAAGTAATGTTGAGTTCGGCGGTATATTAATGTCTTTAATTTTATTTACTAAATCTGAACTATTCTTTAAACTATATATTGGCTTAAAAGAAGATTTTTGTCTGGTACCCATAGTACAGGCTTTG
>CAVNVB010000177.1:0-53417 GCA_963691665.1 Clepsis dumicolana
AGCCGTTGAGCAGCGTGGTATCCACAAGATTATCTTGTGTGCGTTCCCTTATTGTAGGTCGGTTTCATACAAGCGAAATATTGTAATATCTAAGTGGAATGCCATGTTATACAATGTAACTTCTTATAATAGCAAATACCAATTTTTTGATCGTAATAAATTTATAAAACGTTTTCATCTAAACGAATCATGGCTGTATCTGTCCAAAAAATGTAAATTAGCAACAGCAAAACTACTAGCATATAACATAGAACCTGGGCACGGGTACGCGGCGGACGGCGGCGGCGGCGCCGGCCCCGCCGGCCCCCCCGCGAACGCGCCGCCCGCGGACCGCCAGTCTTTAACTGATGCGTGAGACAGCGGAGGAGCATAGTTCATTTTGGTTCATCAAAATATACAAGGCTTCTCCAGCAAAGCAATTGAAATCGGATTATTCCTCGATGCTTTTAATATAGACGTAATGTGTATTACTGAACACTGGCTGAGACAGCATGAGCTGATATCGAACATTCGTAATTATAGGATTGGCAGCTCCTACACTAGAAACTCCGCAATACATGGAAGAACTATGATTATTGTAAAAGATGATTATAAGTGTAAAGAACGGAAAAATGTAGTTCAACTTTCATTAGAACGAGTTATTGAGATTTCGTGTGTTGAATTGGATAATCACATCGTATTATGTGTATACAGGCCACCGTCCTCAGACTTTAGTCTATTCGAGTCCGTGATGGAGGATGCTTTGAAACAAGTCTTTAATAGTAGTAAATATATTATAGTATGTGGAGATTTCAATGTCAATTTACTGGATTCCGAAAATAGAAATTCCGTGAGACTTCTGAACCTTTTAAAATCATTTAACTTGCATCATCTTTTTGAGGAACCGACTAGAGTGACGGCCAACACGGCCACATGCTTAGATAATATTTTTTGCAAGTGTGAAGCTACGAACAAAGAAATTATTAACTGCTTCAGTTCCGATCATAGCGGCCAAAAAGCTGTTTTTAAAATGCCTAAGCAGACGAAGGAGCAATTTATTACTTATAGGCCGGTAACCGAAGACCGTATAGGAAGATTTAAGGAAAGTATTATCAGTGAGGTTCCTCAACCAAACATGGAGAAGAATGATCCTAACATCTTATATAAGTACCTGACTACTGCAATAAATCGAGAGTTTGGGAACATTTTCAAACTTAAGACTGTCAAGAAAAATGGTAAGAAGGTAAGGTTCAGTGACTGGGCCACGGTCGGGATTCACAGGAGTAGGACTAAACTTTACGAACTATATGAAATGAAAAGCTACAATAACGACCCCACATTTAGAGAGTATGTTAAAAGATATTCGAAACTATTTAAAAAAGTTTGTGTGGCCGCCAAAGCGGAATATCTTAGTAATAAAGTTAAATCCGCTGATAATAAAGTAAAAGCAGTATGGAACGTAATAAATTCAGAGAAAGGTAAATCAAAGCCCCATAATAGCCAATATAAGTTAAAGATAGATGAAAGAATAGTAACTTCAGATTTAGAAGTGGCGAGTGCTTTTGAGGATTTTTTCTCTAATATAGCTATAGATACAACTCGTGACTTAAAGTCATCCACTGCGCTGGCTGGCTCATACTTAAATGTGGTTCAAAAGGATAGTAACTTGAAATTTGATTTTAAACACACAAACTCGGAAGAGATTATAAAAACATTTAAATCTTTGAAAATTAAGAACACAGAGGATCTTTGGGGTATTTCAGTTAAAGTAATGCAATCTGTCATCCATATTGTGGCACCATATCTGGCCGTCGTGTTCAACAACTGCGTCGATGAGTGTGTGTTCCCTGACTTAATGAAGTACAGTAAAGTTATTCCTTTATTCAAAGCTGGCAGCTCATCTGAGCCTGGCAACTTTCGACCGGTTTCCGTGCTTCCTGTACTAAGTAAAGTGTTTGAGAAAATTATGCTAAATCAATTGCTTCATCACTTCAATATTAATGAACTATTTCACAGTCAGCAATTTGGGTTTACGAAGGGCCGCTCGACAACGGATGCGGCTGCAAATCTCATGAAGCACATTTATGACGCATGGGAACAATCGCAAGATGCAATAGGAATATTTTGCGACCTCTCCAAGGCATTTGATTGCGTGGAACACGAGACGCTTATCCGCAAACTTGAACACTACGGACTCACAACTAATGCACTGAACCTTGTTATGTCCTATCTCAGTCAGAGAATCCAGAAAGTAGACATACATAGAGTGCAGTCATGTGGATCACTGGTGAAGCTTGGAGTACCACGGGGCTCTATTTTGGGTCCGTTTCTCTTCTTGGTGTACATAAATGACTTGCCCCAGCTGCTAGAACACAAATGTGACATAGTACTGTTCGCTGATGATACCTCTCTCATTTTTAAAGTCAACAGGCAACAGGAAGATCAAATTCACATCAATGAGACTCTAAGAGATGTGCTGAAATGGTTTACTGCAAACAATTTACTATTGAATGCAGCTAAAACGAAATGTATAAAATTTTCGTTGCCTTATGTAAGACAGGTTGACACTACTATCAGATTAAATGGAGAGAAGCTGAACCTCGTGGATGAGACTGTTTTTCTCGGGCTTACCTTAGATCGCAATTTGCAATGGAGCCCACACCTATCTGGTCTTGCTGGTAGATTGAGCTGTGCCGCTTATGCTGTACGAAGAATCCGGCAATTCACCAATGTAGAAACCGCGCGGTTAGTTTACTTCAGTTATTTTCACAGCATTATGTCTTATGGCATCCTAATTTGGGGCAAGGCGGCCGACATAGAGACAATCTTTATCCTGCAGAAGAGGGCGGTCCGGTCTATTTACAATCTTGGCTTCCGAGATTCACTTAGAGAACGCTTTAAAGAAATCGACATCCTTACAGTAGCTTCTCAGTATATATATGATGTAATATTGTACACACACAAGAACATCAAATCTTTCAAGAAAGTGTCGGATGTGCATGGTTTCAACACTCGGAATAAGCATAAACTTGCCGTCCCTAAATTTCGTCTACGAAAAGTCAGCAAGTCGTTTTTGGGAAATTGCGTGAGGTTCTACAATAAAGTGCCTGTAGATGCATGGGAATTGCCTCACAATTCATTTAAAAGATACATAAAGACCGCTCTCTTGAAAAAAGCATACTACAAAGTGGATGAATACTTATGTGATGGCACCACCTGGCCAAGGCTGAAAACAGAAGATAATTAGGACATCAATGTGACTTGGCTGCGTCCCGAAGATATTCGTGTATGGTGTCCGGCTCTGTTGCCGTTGTCCGCTGCGTACTAATTGTAATACAATTGACATAAATAATGATTTATTTGACGTGATGACATGAAATGTATATTTCATAAATTTTTGTTATTTGACATTTGGAGATCATATACATCTCCAGTTTATGTATATGTATTATTATACTTATTATTTGACCGTGGAGGCGTTTTACACCTCTGCTGATTTTAAATTTAGTTTAAATTGATCCTAGAGACTATACATCTCTAAGCCATTTAGATTAAGTATTATATTATAGTATTAATTCTGGGAACCTATACCTTTGTAATTTAAATTTTCACAGATATTTGACCTGGAGACCCTATACATCTCCTGCTCAATTAAAACGTGCCAGTAAAGTAGTGTTCTGGTTTTGCTGTTCTAATAATAACTTTTTACACTTGTTTCTAAAATGCGGTTTTTTTTTTCTCTCTTTATCTTTTAATGACAGAGTGAGGTTTCTTTGTGTAATTTGTCTGTGGTTACGTATTGTAAGAGCTAATGTAACTTGTTTTTAGAAAAAATGACTTTGTGCCAAGTTTCTTGCGGCGCATTCTTCTTAGCAATCATGGTCTTTCCGAAAGCGCTGGTAGACTCAAAAAAA
This sequence comes from Clepsis dumicolana, assembly GCA_963691665.1. Classification (NCBI taxonomy): domain Eukaryota; kingdom Metazoa; phylum Arthropoda; class Insecta; order Lepidoptera; family Tortricidae; genus Clepsis; species Clepsis dumicolana. Next base: position 3,894 of record CAVNVB010000177.1, read on the forward strand.
TGACGTGTAAAAGAGCATTCAACTGCCTATTTGCTGAATAAAATTTTGATTTTGATTTTGATTTTTCAAGATAGCCAATTACGTTAGCTCAGAAGCCTCGGTTACATTCGGCGTGCCCCAGGGTAGTGTTCTTGGCCCAAGTCTCTTCTTAATTTATATAAACGATCTGTGTAACATGAATATTAATAAATGTAAAACTTTCGCATATGCAGATGACACAGCTCTCATTTTTTGTGCCAAATCATGAAAAGAGGTCAAGACTACTACCGAACACAGCCTCCGAATGGTCTCTCAATGGTTGCACCAAAATTGTTTGACCCTCAATGTATCTAAAACTAAATACGTTACCTTCTCAATTACTAAACGCCAAATTCCTTCAGATCTCCTAATAAAATTACACAAATGTGAGTATAGTAAAAGCCCAACAACAGCTTGTAATTGCGAATGTTCATGAGCTCGCCCCCGAATGTGCGAATATTGCAAACAATACGTGTTGGGAATTAATCCTTGGACTTCAATAAAAAAGCGTAAGTTTGCGAAACACGTAACTTTAATGTATCGTTACACAGCAATGCTTAATAGATAATGCCAGAATAACATGACGGTTTGACAGATTTAATATTAGCCTTAATCCTAGTTAATACTACTTGTAGCTTCGTACAACTTATTGCTAATGTATGTAGGATTGGAAGCGTGAATCGGAATAGAAGGGGGTGTGTGAAAGAGATAGGAATGAGAGAGGGAGAAAAAACATAATGGTAGATGGGTGTGCACGCGTTACTAAGCCGCTCTGTAAAATTATTGGTATAAAAATAAAATAATAGTCTGAAATTGAAGTCTTTATTTATCCCGGTCCTACGTTTTGGGGGCTCGTCCGGGATAAATCAAAGTGGAAGACATCCGCGACGACGACCGACCTCGGAGGTTAACCTAACGGTACGTGTGCCACGCCGACGCCCATCGCAACGACGAACCGAGAGAAGACGAAAGACGTTCAAACGACGTGAAGACGAAGCATGGGGAAGGATAATCGACGCCAGAGTCGACAAGATGACCCCGAAGACCCCGAGAGCGAAACCGGTGGACGCGGGATGTTGCATATGACGGCAGATTTGATCCCTGCGTTCAGTGGGCGGGACAAGATGTATGCGGTCACCAGGTGGATCGAGGACGTAGAGGATCATGCGGAGATCTTCGGATGGACCCCGCTGCAGCAGCTGCTGGTGGCGAGGCGAGCGTCAACGGGGACGGCCGCTCTGTGGCTGCGCGTGGAGCGACCTCATAAATCATGGATCGAGCTAAAGGCGGCTCTCATTAAAGAGTTCACAGACGCCATGGATGCCAAGACAATCCACGAAATGATGAGCGCCAGAAAAAAATATCGCGACGAATCCTGTTTAGATTACATGCTCGTTATGAAAGAGCTAGGCAGACGGGGCAAAATGGCGGATTACGTAGCTATTAAATACATAATAGACGGTATTGTGGACAGGGAGCAAAATAAAATAATGTTATACGGCGTAACCAGCTACAGTGATTTAAAGGAAAAATTTAAGATTTATGAGGTAAATAAAGAAAAAACGCGGTCTGAAAGCGAAGTGCAACGGCAGCGCAATACGACGAGCTCAAATATGCAATCACGAAGCCAAGCAGATGCAAGAAAATGCTATAATTGTGGCGAGAATAAGCATATTTCGGCAGAATGCCCGCATAAAAATAAAGGTGCAAAGTGCTTCAATTGCAATGGTTTCGGCCATAATGCCTCGCAGTGCAACGCGCGACCAGGACCAAGCGGCGAGCGAAGCGACGTTGCAACATCGAATCAGCGGCAGCAGAATTTCCGCCGGATGCAGGATGGCAACAGGGCGCGATCACACTCGGCATCGGCGGGAACCGTTCGGAAACAACACACTACGGCTACGTCTTGCTGCGACTGCGAAGGCGAAACGGAACGCGGCCAATCAACTGAAGCAGATGGCAGCACGAGCTATGCGCAAGATCAAGAATGTCAAGATGGCGGCGCCGGCTACGCTACTGACGTCTTAAATGTCAATACACTCGATACAGGAAAAGACTTAGTGAAGAAGCCGATCAAAATACTGGAAATTGGCGAAAAAAACTTTGACGCATTGGTGGATTCGGGCAGTGATATTAACTTGATGTCGATTGAGTGCTATCGTAGCTTAGGGTCGCCCAGATGTGTAAAATCGGACATTGTTATGACGGGACTCGGTGCGAAGAAGGTTAGTGCGCTGGGTATGTTTACCGCGGCGGTGCGCGTTGACGGCCAGACGTTCAAAGACACTAGTTTTCACTAAAAACTGACATTGGCCCAAGCCTTTTGGCCGCCATCAAGGAAAATAGAATAGAAATAGTTTTCACGTTGTACCTAAAGACGTAATGCCGTATTCGATTATAATTGGTCAGAGTTTCTTACAACACACTGTAATGGTCATGGATAATAACAAGGTGTTTTTGTTGCCTGCTAACGAGGAATGGTTCAGAAACGTTATGTGTTTTGTGTCTGATTTTGACATTATAGGTGGTGAGATTAGTCCAGCCATGCAACAACGTGTGAGACGTATGTTGACGTCGTATGTACCCGCCAAGGTGAAGGAGGCGCCGATTAAACTCAATATTCATCTCAAGGACGATGTACCCGTGGCACAGAGGCCCCGGCGGCTCGCTATCAAGGAGCAGCAGGAAGTCGACGCGCAAATACAACAATGGTTGAATGATGGCATTATTCGGGTGAGTACTCCTGAATATTCTAGCCCTATAATACTTGTCAGGAAAAAAGATGGTAGTTTACGTGTTTGTGTAGACTATAGAAAGTTAAATCAAAAGATGGTGAAAGATCAGTACCCATTGCCTCTTATTGACAGCTATTTTGACAGATGCCAGAAAGCTAAGGTATTTAGTGCCCTTGATTTAAAAAATGGATATTTTCATCTACGAGTACATGAAGATTCCATTCAGTATACATCATTTGTAACAATGACTGGGCAGTACGAATTTTTGAGAGCTCCTTTTGGAATAGCTATATGCCCCAAAGTGTTAACTCGGTTTATTTCCATAATATTTAGGGATTTGATTGCCAAGGGAAGTGTCATAATATTCATCGACGATTTATTGATTCCAGCAGAGTCGGAGCAGGAGGCACTCAACAAACTGAATGAAGTACTGCAGACTGCATCGGACTATGGCCTAAGCATAAATTGGAAGAAGAGCCAGCTGATGGTACAAAGAGTGGAATATTTGGGGCATCTTATAGAAAATGGGGAAGTCAAACCATCACCAGGAAAGATGGAAGCCGTTTCACGTTACCCAGAGCCAAAAGACGTAAACCAACTGCATAGCTTCATTGGGCTATGCTCTTATTTTAGAAAATTTATACAGAATTTTGCACTCATAGCGAAGCCATTGACCGACCTGCTAGAAAAGAATGAAGTGTTCTAGTTTAATGATATACAGAGAAAAAGCTTTGAAATGTTAAAAGAGAAATTGGCCTCTACTCCTGTATTAAAAATATTTGATCCTCAACTGAAAACAGAGCTGCACACAGACGCTTCTAGTATAGCATACTCGGCTATTCTAATGCAAAAATGTATTGAAGATGGAGAGTTACACGCAGTGCATTACCTAAGCCGCAAGACTAGCGAAGCCCAGAGCAAATACAGAAGTTATGAACTGGAAGCGTTGGCCATAGTTGAAGGCGTCAAGAAATTTCGACATTATTTGTTCGGACTTCACTTTAAGATAGTCACAGACCGCAAGGCATTTGAAATGACCATAAGAAAAAATGATCTGGCTATGTCTACTAGAGTTGCAAGATGGATTATTTTATTACAAGACTATGACTTTGAAGTAGAACATCGGGAAGGCTCCAAAATGCGACATGTCGATGCTTTGAGTAGGCACCCATATGTTGGAGTGATATTTGCCGACCTGCATGATGGGATAAGGTACTCCCAAGAGCAGGACCATGGTATGAAGGCTATAAAAGAAATACTCGCAGACCACAGCTTTAAAGATTATTCCCTAGACAATGGACTTCTGTACAAAGGTCCTGAAAAACAGTTAGTTATTCCAAAGAACTTAGAAGCTGAGGTTATTAAACGAGCTCACGACAATGGCCACTTCTCCAAGAGAAAAATGATGCAGATCATCAGCAAGGACTTCTATATACCCCGTTTAGAAAAGAAAATAGAAAGTTATCTACTTACCCGCATTCCATGTTTGTTAGCAACCAGGAAGGAAGGGAAACAAGAAGGCTTTCTCAATCCTATAGAGAAGAATGACCTGCCACTGCACACATTGCACATTGACTATCTTTTCATTTATTAACGATCTCAACAGAAATTCTTGTATTTTTGACATGTAGTATTTATATAATGTAATTTTAATGTTGAGTAAATAAATAAATCTAATCTAATCTAAATCTTGGGCCCATAACAGAGACGAAAAAGCAGTACAATTATGTATTTACTGTGGTGGACGCTTTCACCAAATTCACATGGATTTTTCCTACCAAGAGTACTACCAGCAAAGAAGCAATAGAAAAATTGAAGATTCATCAGCAAAACTTTGGGAACCCAACTAGGATAATTTCAGACAGAGGTACAGCATTCACCAGCCAAGAATTCGAAGAGTATTGTCAACATGAATGCATTGAGCATGTCAAGATTACAACTGGCATTCCAAGAGGCAACGGACAGGTAGAGCGCATCCAAAAGAGTATTGTCTCTATATTGACGAAGATGTGCATTGAAAATCCTGCCCTCTGGTACCGACATGTAAGCCGTGTTCAGCGAGCCCTTAACAGTGCATACCAGAGAAGTATCAAAATGTCACCATTCGAACTGATGACTGGTACACAGATGAGATGTAGAGAAGATGTAGAGATATATAATTTGCTAGAGCAGGAAACAGTCACCACCTATGTGGCAGACAGAGAGGAGCTGCGAATAAAAACCAAGCAAGAAATACTGCATATTCAGGATGAGAACACCAAGACTTACAACAGGAAAAGAAAACCGAGTCAAACTTATAAGGTTGGAGATGTCGTCGCTATAAGAAAAACGCAGTACGGGGTTTGTACTAAAATTAAACCTAAATACTTAGGCCCCTATAAGGTGGTTGCTGTGAAGGACCGTGACCGTTACGAAGTCGAGAAGCTGGACAGCCTGCAAGAAGGCCCACGTAGGACCAGTTCCGCCGCAGACTCCATGAAGCGCTGGCCGACAGACGAAGACTCCGGCAGCGACTAAGGTCAGTCGTTTCTCGTATCTATTCCTCTCAAAATTCCATTAAACACCTTAGTTGTATCTCGTGACCATTTGCATGGTGTTTGGGGCTGACCCATAATATTATCCTTGTGATTATGTCTTCCTGAGGGTGTACTGTTGTACAGTATGCATACACTGAACTCTGAACTTGTTTTTTATTTTAAGTTTATCCTCCAATGTACCAACATACACTTATTTATGGCATAAGTCATAACAACATTGCTCATAAATCACTCGATCTCAAATATAGGCTAATGAACAATACTTTCTTCCAATATTAGTATAAGCTGTAGCCTAAGCATTTAGAAAGGAAGCTGTAGTACACCTAACCGTCCCCTGACCCCCTGTGTGTACTGTTAGTTCCCGACCACCCTTGTGGATGACAGAGTCCCGAGCCTGCATGCTCTTATGTTTGTAGGTGATTGTTTAGCACTCTACTACTGCAAATGATTCGTGCACTCAAGTGCACTCTAGTATATAAGTTATTAGCATTACTATGTAACTAAATTAGCTTTTGTTTATTACTAGTAAGTCTGAGGACAGACTGATTGCAGGATGACCGAATGTAGGATTGGAAGCGTGTATCGGAATAGAAGGAGGTGTGTGAAAGAGATAGGAATGAGAGAGGGAGAAAGAATATAATGGTAGATTGGTGTGCACGCGTTACTAAGCCGCTCTGTAAAATTATTGATATAAAAATTAAATAGTAGTCTGAAATTGAAGCCTTTATTTATCCCGGTCCTACATGTATTTGATTAGGAGTTACACGATGATGGATTCAGTCTTCAACATGCCCCCGGGCGTTGAAAGCCTGACTTTCAACCAGAATCATCGGCTTCAGGTAGTGGACAAATCTTTGCAAAGGCTCTGCGAACCACTCTTCTTGAAGTCTTCACATCGGCTACCCTGTTGATGCCGTCTGGACCGGGGTGAACGGCGATGACACGTCCAAGTCTCCATTTCAGCGGAGGATGGTTGTCTTCCTTCAGAAGAACAAGGGAATTTAACTTCAATAAGTCTCCGCTGCGTCGCCGTTTCATACGTTGTTGGAGCTCGGAAACGTATTATTTACTCCAGCGAGACCAAAAGTGTTGGCGAAGTTGCTCGACTCGCTGGAACCGAGTTAAATAATTGTATGTGTGGTCTTGGTAGTCCTGCACCGGCAGACAAGTGAGCGGTCGCCCGATGAGGAAGTGTCCGGGTGTTAGATATGTCAGGTCTTCCGGGTTTGATGACATAGGCGTTAGTGGTCGAGAATTTAATACTGCCTCAATCTGAACCAACGTATTCTAGAGTTCCTCGTAAGTGAGATGACAATTTCCCAGCACTCGATTTAAGTGATGTTTGGTAGCCTTAACATTAGCTTCCCAAAGCCCGCCGAAATGCGGCAAATAGGCCGGAATGAAATGAAAGTTAATTGATTGACTAGCTGCACTTTCGGCGAGTGAATTGCAATTTTGCTTCAGAAACTTGGATATGTAAGTAAGTAAGTAAGTAAACACTTTATTGTACAAAAAATAGTATAAAACACAAGTTACAACAATAACATATGTCGTTGTACGCACCAACAAACGAGGTACCGTTATCAGAGTATATGTGGCTCGGCTTTCCCCTGCGCGACATAAATCTACGCAATGCTAGTAAATAATTATTGCTTGTTAAGTCGCCCACTAATTCAAGGTGTACTGCTTTAGTACTGAGGCAAATGAATATTCCTATGTACACCTTTACCAACTTACAACCTTTTCCTTGACGGCTAACAGAGGTAAGTGGGCCCGCGTAGTCGACGCCTACACTGTCAAAAGGGAAACCACCGGGAGAGACTCGAGGCTTAGGCAAACTACCCATCAAAGGACTAAGTACGCGTCCCTTCATACGACTACATGTGACACACTGACGGTTACATTTTTAGCCAAGTTTTGACCGCCAAGAGGCCAATATGTTTCCTTGATTGTGACTAATAATAGCTGTGGTCCTGCATGTAACAATCTTTTGTGCTCGTGAACAAATAGTAATTTAGTGAATCGGTGATTAGACTGCAGTACAATCGGGTGTTTTTTGTCGTAGGGAAAATCTGAGTTGTCAAGACGACCACCAACGCGCATGATACTTTCGGAATCCAAGAACACGTTCAATTTAAGTAACGGACTCTTTTTTGATAGGCTCTGATTTGACATAAGCAATTTATACTCAGGGAACGATTCATTTCGACAGCTTTTAATTACAAATTTTAACGAATTTTGTATCTCTTCGTGATTGAGAAAAGGTGTGATGATTGTTTGTTTTTTACAAGCAGCTACAAACCGTAAGACGCACGCAACCGTCCGCTGCAATCGAGCAAGGTTTGAAAAACGGTTGAAATCAATCAAGGAAGCACAATTGTCAGATTGCTGATTGCCAACATGTAAGGCTATTTCTGGCCTTATTTCAGGGAGTGTAGTCAGAGTCTTGGTGCTTGGAATCAAAGGCCAAGCTGATTCATCCTGCTTTAAAAAGCTTGGACCTGACCACCATAAATCAAGGGACATAATTGATGTAAGAGTGGCACCGCGAGATAAATGATCAGCTGGATTCTGAGTAGAAGGTACATGCCTCCAGTCACAACTACCTGTGATTTCCAGGATGTCAGCTGTGCGGTTCCTAACAAATGGTTGAAGTTTACTCGGTAACATTTTAAGCCAACCCAACACAATAGTTGAGTCAGTCCAGAACACTGCTTTGATGAATTTAAGTCGAAGTGAATTGACTACTTTGTCGTACAGATGAGCACCGATGAGTGCGCCACAAAGCTCAAGCCTAGGTATGGTCATAGGTTTTAGTGGAGCAACTCTGCTTTTAGCAAGCAATAAATAAACTGAAACCGAGGCGCTTTCGTCTATGCTACGAACAAATGCGCAAGCACCATAAGCACGTTCCGACGCATCTGTAAAAATGTGCAATTCAAGTAGCCTATAGTCATCACAAATGACTCTTCGTGGAACGCGAATTGCATTAAGGACTGGCAGACCTCCAACAATCTCCAGCCACTGACTCATCAATTCAGAAGGTAGTTGCTCGTCCCAAGATAATTTGAGCAACCACTATTTCTGCATCAGCATTTTCATTAAAATTACATACGGAGCTAACAGACCTAAGGGGTCAAAAATCTGTGCAATGACAGATAATACATCGCGCTTTGTTTTGCCTGCTGTAATTGTTGAGCCAATGGAAAAATACAATTCATCGGATTCCGGACGCCAACCTAAACCTAACGTTTTACTTGGCTCCGAGATTCCTATATTTAAATTCACAGAAGGTTGTGACGATGCACCTACCACTAATCGGGGATCATTTGACTACCATTTCCTTAAATGCATCCGTGGTGCAGCAAGAGCGTCTATCGCTCCTTGACGGAGTTTTAATACGTCGTCTATATCATCCCCCCCACTTAAGAGGTCATCGACGTAAAAATCATGGAGTATTATTTCCTTAACACGAGCATCGTTACATTCCAGACTGATTTGTTTAAGACATCAAGTTGCCAAGAATGGAGCGCTAGCAGTACCATAGGTAACAGTATTTAATTGAAACAAATGAAGAGCATCACCTTCATTATCACGCCAGATAATTAAATGCAGATGCGGTCGTCAGGATGCAACATCACAGTTCGGTACATTTTCTCCACGTCTGCCGATATAATATACTTATGTTGCCTAAATCGGAGGAGAATCGATAATAAATCATCTTGAACTGTGGGTCCTATCATTTGTAACTGGTTTAACGACACACCTGAAGTAGTTGGACTACTGGCGTTAAACACTGCCCTTAATTTGGTAGTAGAACTATCCTCGTGGACGATGCCATGATGAGGGATGACATAAGTAACTTGACCTGAATCGGTTGGTTTTGATTCACACTTTGACATGTGACCTAAAGAGATGTACTCAGACATAAATTCTCTGTACATCTTCTGAAGTAACGGTTTACGTTTTAATCGGCGCTCTAATGCATAAAAACAATGTTTAGCTCGAGTAAATGAGTTGCCTAAAACCTGAGGGCTTTGTTTTAATGGTATCCTTACGCAAAAGCTACCGTTATCTAAGCGCGTTGTGTTCTTAGTGAAATGCTCTTCACATAATTTCTCTTCGGGAGAATAATGTGACGACCGAGGGCGAACTTCTTCCAGCTGCCAAAAACGCGTTAATTGGTTTTGAATGTCATCAACATCATTAAACAAATTGGTACCAGTATCTGTGAACTGAGCAATCGAAAAGTTACACTTAATTGAATTGGACAACGACGATACTTGACCGCACATTATTGGGCCTGAAACTAACCACCCTAGCCTAGTTTCACATAGTATCGGTTGTCCATCGCCTAGTTTAATTTTTTTCTATCTTAATAAGTCCCAAAACAAGTCAGCACCTAGGATTACATCCACGTCGGCAGGCGTGTGAAAATTAGGATCGGCTAAACATATATTCGACGGAATGGTAAAGTTCGTCATATGGACCTGACGACAAGGCACGTCACTAGTAATGGACGGTAACACAAAACATTGAAGATTAGTCGTGTACTGATCATTTAATGACTTCATTGGCACTCGACACATTTTGCCAATAGGTGCCAGCGTATTATTAATACCTTGAACATACTTATCGACGAAGTCGGTATCTAAATTTAACTTATTACAGATTTTTTCTGTAATTACACAAGACTTACTGCCGCTGTCCAAGACGGCACGAACAACATGCTCGCGATTGTAAACATCATACAATTTTATAAGCGCAGTAGACAGCAGTACGTCCTGACCCCGTCACGCGGAGGCTCCGAGGTTTGCCGACAGCGCGAAGGCAGCGCCAGGATCGGCGCCGGCGCCAGCGCTGGTCGAGTGTTGCACAGGCTCAGTGGTCTTTTCAACGCCGCCGGGCACTGACGCGTGAGATTGAATAGCTGGGTACCTATTCGTGGTTACAATAGGTGTCAGTGTAGGTTTAAACTCCGTTACGTGAATTAGTGTGTGGTGTTTGCGTTTACAAATCTTACATCCAGGTTTTTTACAATGATTAGTGTAATAACTGCTTCGAAAACAATTATGACATACTTTATAATTCGTTAATAACTGCAGCCGCGCCGTAGTAGTCAACCCAAGGAATCGAGAACAATTACTCAAACAATGATCACCCTTACAGCTCGGGCATGGTTTGGTCGGGGAGCCATGGCTGTTGTTGTTGTTGTCAATTCGACTGTCGCGTGTTACAAGCATAGATTTAACTTTATGTGAAGACGGACTTGATTGATTGGACATTTCTACTGTTTCTAGAAAATCGGCGCGGTCTCGTAAAAACGTTTTGAGTATGTCGAAAGTGATTTTTTTCGGTTTATTTTTGTCGAAATGACTTTTTGATTCTTCCCATTCACGAAATGTTTTTGAATCAAGTTTTTGAGTGATTAAGTGAATGAGTAATGTGTCCCAGTGTTCGACTGGCTCGCCCAGCGTCTGTAATGAACGTGTTACGTATTGCCTACCGTACCTACTGCCGTCAAAGCGCTGACCAAGAGTATTGCATGCACACGGCACCAAACTGGTGCAAGTTGGCTTGACCTCATTAAAAAACCCTACGATGGCGAAAATGCTGACACGGCGGCACGTGTAGCAGCCTGGGCGACGCGGCCGCGCAAGCGCAGCGACACTTCGTTTCTAGCATCGAGCGAGTCAAATCATTCTAATTTTTATCATTTTTAATTACTGCATTTTTTCTCTTAATAAATAATTTTAAGTAATCTCGTTTTTGAGTCATTCGGCTGCCACTTCCGTATTTAACGTAAGTGTTTGTTTACATTATCAATTAGCCGTTTTAATGACATGGACGATTCGCGTGCTATCGGTTCTACATTAAATAACGCTGAAACACGATTCTGCAGCAATAGGCGTTTGTTATCAAAGCGTTCGCGTAGTTGTTTCCATGCAACCTCATAATTTGTAGCCGAGAACTCAATAGATTGAATGACGACTGCGGCTGACCCCTCCAGCGAAGCCCTAAGATAATGAAACTTATTAATTTCATCTATTTCGTCATTCGAATGTATGAGGCTAATGAAGGTGTCACGAAACTCCAACCAGTTGTCATAGGAACCAGCGAATTTAGGAAGCTGAATAGTGGGCAACTTAACAAGCTTGTGATTATTTCTGTTACTTAAGCGATCGCTTTCCGCAGAACCAAAAGCCTCATGACTTCTAGAAGAAGTAGCCAATATATCTTGCGCTTTAGAAAGCAGTTTATAATATTGTGACTCAAATTCGGTACGCTCAGCGATTTGTAAATTCATGTTTTCAGCTATACACTCAAGCTTCATTTGTACCTCGTCGTAATGCACATACAACGAGTCAATTTTACTCACACGCAATTGCAACTCATTCACCTCAGTAGAAGTTAGTTTAGGTGCGTCCAAACCGTTTAGGTAGGTGGCGAACACCGTCAAACGCCCCTTGTAACTTCCACGCCTTTTAATAACTCTTTTTCATAGGCCATTTTGGTAGGCTGGTGTTAGTTCTCACCTGGAACGTTATATAAAACAAATTAATTGTAAATAACGACCAGCCAAATAGCCGTTTAAGACCTAATTTTAAACCACTAGTTTAGTAAGCAAGTACTTAGGTAATAAGTTATTTTAAGATTATGTTGGTTCTTATATAAATAATTCTTCTTTAAGTTATAAATATTGTTTTTATCCTGTAATTATTGTTAGTGTAGATAATATTGTATAATTTGTCTAGAATGTACGCACCTTAGATATAATTGGATTTTGTTAATAATTATTATGCTTAGATTTAAGTACTTAAATATTTACCCGTTATGCAAACATTACTAGACACTTCCACAGGTTATTTGCCTACTTATCTACGTATTGATTTATATCTACTATAATAACTAACTATTTTAAACGGTTTCAGTAGTGTATTATTGAGAGTTTCAGAACAGATTCTGTTCTGAAACTCTCAATCGTATCTAGGAATCGTTTTTTTAAACGCTCATTACTCGTGTTCTGAAAAGCTCAATCGTATCTGGCAATCGTTTTTTTAAACGCTCAAACGGTTTTTAAAACGCTTATTCTTACAGATATTGGTTACATTTTGCTTTTGAACAGACTTGAAACTGATTTACGTAACCTGCGTCTTTTAGGTATGTAAACAATAACATAGTCATACATAAATAGATTGATTTGCGTATAAAACCCATAATACCTGTGACTATCGTAACGTTTGGACGATTCCGATTAGACAGTTATAGCATTATGGAGTTTGTTAAGCAAACACAAACGTTAAATTTAGAAAACGTTTTATCAGATTCTAAGAAGGTACATTACCGTCACGGAAAACTTTTACCGAGCACAATTCGGTGCCTTGTTTGTGGTCCATCTAACTGTGGAAAAACAAATTTAGTTATTGGACTTCTCCTGCACAAAAACGGTTTAAATTTTCAGAACATATATGTATACTCGAAAACGTTGTTCCAACCTAAATACAGATTCTTAGAAAATGTTTTAAGAAGAGTACCAGAAGTTCAATATTTTAAATTTGATGAACATCATCAAGTACTGAATCCAAATAAAGCGGAACCTAATTCAATAATTATATTTGATGACATAGCATGCGAAAAACAAAACAATGTGCGAGACTATTTTTCTATGGGTCGGCACAGTAAAATTGATTGCTTTTATATAAATCAAACTTATAGTAAGATTCCAAAGCAGCTAATAAGAGACAATGCGAATTTAATAATTCTTTTTAAACAGGATGATACTAACTTGCGACATGTGTATAATGAGCATGTTAATACAGATATGTCATGGGCACGGTTTAGAGAAATGTGTGCTAACATTTGGTGCACTCCCTATAACTATTTAGTTATAAACAAAGATTGCGAAAGAAATAAAGGCTGCTATAGAAAAAACTTTGACACTTTCGTGATTTTAAATTAATTTGTAAATACATATAATGCTAGTCACTGTAAGATATTCTTCATTACAAATTTGATAGCCACAAAGAAAGTACATTAAAAAAACAATGGATACGGAAAAGGCAACTAAGGAACAAATCGTTAAATCTGTTGATGCAGTTAAGCGAAAAGTTAAAATGATGCGCGATATGTCAAGTGAAAATGAAAAGATTCTTGAATCAGTTCTTAAACCTATAACTGACCCCCTTAATCAAATGGTGGGTCAAAGCAGAATCAGCACTCAAATTAGTCCTAAATGTCATAGTACTCCGAAAAAAATGAAGTACGACCCGTATGATACAAAACCAAGTTTAAATAATGATGATACTATTCTGGAATTTAACTCTGAAGGAATCGAAAATGGTAGTCATATTTTGAATAAAGATTTTAGTTCTAACTCGAGCGTTAAAAGCGAAACCGAAAACGAAGAAAATAAAAGTACTTTATCTGAAGATGAAACGTTTGAGTCAGGTACCAGTAGTTTAGACCGTAATTATTCATCTCCACTTTCATTTTCTGCAAAAGCATTTGAAGATGTGCCTTATGGAGTAAGACTTGAACGAGGAAAACTTATGATGGGATCGCAAAGAGTTCTTGTCTCAGAACATACAATTACTATTAACGCAAGTACTTACAATAAAACACCAGGGCTTGTTCAGTTGCTATTTAGGAAAATACCGAAATTTGAATTAGTTACTGCAGAAGACAAGGAAAATTATAAACAAATATTAAATCAAACGAACGCTCACCGAAGAGATTTTGATTCTAAGAAACCTATTAAAAGTAATAGAGGATCGAAATATTTACAAATTATTAAACCTTTATTTAAGCTATATAGGAACTGTGAGAGTTTAGAAAACCTTTCAGTGGGTAAAGGATTATTAAAAAAAGTGAAGCCTGATACCGATTATGTGTATTGGGATGACCCCAACGAGCTAGTTAATCGATTAAAGTTACTAATCGCGTCTCGAGAAGCTGGTAACACTGGTCTGGATAACGAAATTATATCAATAATAGAAGAACTGCGTGAAAACAGCATCATATAATATATACATATATGGTAACTTTCTTAATCATCTTATCAGTTGAAAGATAGCGGGGTTCAATGATAGACGCACTATGAACATCGACAAATTTGGACATCACGTTCATAAACGTCTTCGTCTTGCTCAAAATCTTATTAGCTGTGACGAAACTTTAAAAAAATCTGAAAACGGAGATTTTGATTTACAATTATCCAGGTTAAAAGGTTTGAAATATCCGCTATCCAGCGATGATGCTGTTAATAAAGAGTACGTTGATCAAATAAATAAAACGATTCAAACTAATTTAGCCAACATTTTACTGCGCCTACGCCATATAGACTCTGTTTTGAAACAAATTGACGAAAAATTTTATACGAAAGAAGATATTAATAAAATAACCAGTAAAATAATAAAAGAGAAGACTACAAATGAGTAAACAAGATATTGTAAATGAAATCCATAGAAATGCGCGAAAAAACTTTGTACGACGTGCAGTATTATTAAAAGGCATAGATGATCTATGGCAAGCAGATTTGATTGATATGCAAAAATTTAGCCAAGTAAACAACGGTTATAAGTATATTCTAGTTGTCATTGACTGTTTTTCGAAGTATGCATGGGCTGTATCAGTGAAAACCAAAAATAAGCAAGAAATAACACAGGCTTTTAAAAAGATTCTGGATTCCAATCGCATCCCTGTTAATTTGCAAACAGATTTAGGTAAAGAGTTCTATAACCATGTTTTCCAAGAATTAATGAAAGCAAAAACTATAAACCACTACTCTACGTACTCCACGAAGAAAGCATCAATTGTAGAAAGATTAATAAGAACACTGAAAGCTAAAATATACAAGAATTTTAGTTTAATCGGTAACTATAAATGGATTGGAAAACCGCTGGATAACGCGGTCAAAATCTATAATGAAACTGTTCATCGTACAACGAAACATAAACCATCCGATGTCAATTATTCAAATGAGCACGAAGTGAGAAAAAACATCTTAGGAGGACAAAATCAAGCTTGTTCACGGAGAACAAAACTTAATATAGGAGACTGTGTTCGAATTAGTAAGTTTAAATCTGCCTTCAGTAAAGGGTTTACACCAAACTGGTCTACTGAGCTATTTACAATTGTCAAAGTAAAAAACACTAGTCCAGTAACATACCAAATTGAAGATTCGCATAAAAATGTAATACTCGGCTCATTCTATGATCAAGAACTTCAAAAAACAGCACATCCAAACGTGTATTTGATAGAAAAAGTTATCAAAAAGAAAGGGTCAAAACTTTTCGTTAAATGGTTAGGCCTCAGCGAGGCGGAAAATAGTTGGATACATAAAAATGCTATTGTCTGATTATAAATACATGTTTCGACTAATTTTTGTTCATTAAATAAAAGGAAATGCAAGGGAGTGGACTTATAAATAATTTAATAAATAATTTACCCTTTGAGTTGCACTTGCCTGGATATAATTACTGTGGACCGGGTACAAAATTGAAAGAAAGATTGTTAAGAGGTGATCGTGGTGTGAACAAATTAGACCAGGCGTGCATGGAACACGATATCGCGTACAGCAGATATCTTGATTTGAAACAGCGCCACAAAGCTGATTTGGATTTAATAAAAATGGCAAAACAAAGAAAAAACGCCACTGATGCAAGCAGAGGCGAAAAAATTGCATCATGGATAGTGAACAGAGTTATGAAAACTAAGTTAAAAGCGGGTGCAGGTATTAAATCATTCAAAAATATTGTTTCTAAAATCCGTTCTCATATCAAGAAATATAAACCCAAGAGTGATATATCAACTATAAAATGTGCCTATAAAGCGGCCAAAAAGTTAATTTCTAAAAATTCCCGTATTCGATTACCGCGCATAATTCCAATACCCAAATCTGGCGGAATCTTACCTTTAATTCCTATTTTCGCTGGATTGTCGGCTCTCGGATCATTAGCTGGAGGAGCTGCAGGTATCGCTAAAGCTGTGAACGACTATAAATCAGCTCGTAATAATCTGCAGGAGTCTGAACGGCATAATAAAATGATGGAATCAATCGCTTTAGGTAAAGGTTTGTACGTCAAACCTTATAAAAAAGGAGCTGGATTATTTTTAAATACGGCAAAAAACTGAACAGAAGGCTACCAAAGAGAGCTCTCACAAACTTAGACCTACTGGAGTATGGCAGTGACATACCGCACTTTAGAGGAGTCTTCATGCGTGATAAATTGCCGAAACGACCACATCGTGTGGAGTGTGCAATTGTTAATTTAGATAGTTCGGAGAACAGTGGAACTCACTGGGTAGCCTACGTAAAAGTAGACATGTATTGCGAATATTTTAATAGTTACGGAGATTTAAAACCTCCTGTAGAACTTACAAGTTATTTAAAAAAATATGATATATTTTATAATTATGATGTATATCAAAATTTTAATACAGTAAACTGTGGACACCTATGTTTAAAATACTTGAAAAACTTTTGGGATAAATATTATAAATTGTAATACTTGGAGCAATCATTATCAGTTTTATCATGTCGTTCACACTATCAATAACAGGGTTAACTTCAATGCTCACGACTAATTACTTCCCTCCTTTACAACTGGAGGGGAAGTATGAGTGTGGGCTTTTGTATTTTTCAACATTCAATTCCATACCCAACATTGACAGTAGAAATAATCGATTCTGTTACGGAGATAATGAGTTAATTGAAATACCAGAGGGATCATACGAACTTGAAGATATTGCTGATTTTTTAAAAGACAATGTAAAAGACTGTACCTTCAAATTATTTTGTAATAATAATACACTGAAAACTAAGATATTTTGTACAAAGGATATACATTTTGAAAAAAATAACACGGTTGGACGAACTTTGGGATTCGGAAACGCCATACTGAAAGCCAATATAATAAACAGTTCTCGTTTTCCTGTTAGCATTCTATCAACGACCGTCATCAGAATCGAATGTGATATTGTGAGCGGATCATTTGTTAACGGAAAACCTAGCCATATAGTTCATGAATTTGTTCCTAATGTGCCACCAGGGTATCGCATCATAGAAGTTCCTAAGAACGTTATTTATTTTCCTGTTAATCAAGACACAATAAGTTCTATTAATGTGCGCATTCTTGATGCAAACAATCATCTAGTAAATTTAAGAGGGGAAGACATCCTGTTGTATTTTCATATTAAGAAAAAGTGATAATGTTAGATTTTAATAAAAAGTCAACACGTCCTTCCGGACATTCCAGTTTAGCAAATATTGTCAAGAGGAGAACACCTGTTAAATTAACAAAGGAGAATATATTGTTTTTAAAACATATCGGTTTATTAAAATGAGTGAAATTCTGAATGTCACAGACCCCTTTTCGGAGGACAATAGCATTGAAAGCTATGAAGTCCACTCCTATAGACCATATGTGACTACATTTAATAAAAACGATGAAATACGTATACCCATCAATCAGCAGGATTTGTTTATATTACCATCTGCGAGTACCTTGTATTTAGAAGGCACTGTAAAGGTTTTTAATAAAGAATCAAAAGCCGAGGTGAACAGTATCGAATTCACAAACAATCCATTCTTATTCTTGTTTCAAGATATTCGTTACGAATTGAATGGGATTGAGATAGATAAAGCAAAAAATGTAGGTATTACTACAACTATAAAATCTTTTTTATCTATGAATATTAACGAATCATCAATGTCAAAGGCTTGGGGTTGGGATATTAACGGAACAAAGAATACGAATGGTGGGCGTTTTGCAGTCTCTCTACCTCTAAACAAAATTTTAGGTTTTGCTGAAGACTTTACCAAAGTAATAATCAATTGTAGACATGAATTGATTCTCCTTCGGAGTAACACAAATTTGAATGCAGTAAAACTTAACACCAATGAAGTTTTAGATGATATAATTATTAATAAAATTGTATGGCGTGTACCTCATATCAAAGTATCAGACCGTCAAAGAATTAATATGCTAAAGTTAATGGAAAAAGATCGTCCCTTAAACGTAGTTTTTAGAAACTGGGATCTATACGAGTATCCGCTTTTACCGAAAACCACGAAACATACTTGGTCAATTAAAACATCTTCTCAGATAGAAAAACCGCGATTTGTTATTTTAGCTTTGTCAACAAATAGAAAAGATAAGTCCGGAATGGATTTTTCACGTTTTGATCATTGTAATCTTCGTGAAGTTAGAGTATATTTAAACTCTACTTATTTTCCGTATGAAAACTTAAACGTGAAGTTTGAGCATAATAATTATGCTTTATTATACGAACAATACGCCAGGTTCCAACAGTCTTATCACGGCCGTCATAGAGCTGAACCGCTTCTGAATATACACGACTTTAAGAGCTGTGCTTTGTATGTCATAGATACTACAAGACAAAACGATCGCTTAAAGACAGGTCCGGTAGACGTGAGGATAGAAATTGAGAGCGATACGGAAATTCCAGATAATACATCAGCTTACTGTCTTATTTTTAACGATTGCATTGTGGAATATAAACCCCTAAGTAGCATTGTGAAGAAAGTATCATGAATTCAAATACTTACATAATTGATGTGCAGGGCTTCAAGGACAAAGATAATAATTTTATAATAAAGGAATTAGCCCTGGTCGCAGAAAACTTTACGGAAGTATACTTAATAAAACCGCCGTTCCCGTATTATAAGCTAACAGATAAAGAGCGACGTCAGGTGCGGTGGATAGAAAAAAACTTCGGTATAACTTGGAGTGAAGGAGTGACTGACTACAGAGAATTCAAAAGAAAGGTGCAGCATATCTTAAAAAATAAGACCGTCTTGGTAAAAGGTTTAGAAAAAGTTAAATGGGTACAAGAATTATGTTCTAATTGTGATGTTACTGAAATAGGTGAAATGGGATGTCCAAACTTTGAAGAATTGTATAAAATGGTTACTGATGACGGTAAACCGCATTATTACTGTATTAAACATTTAAAAAGGTGTGCTTTAAAAAATGTCATGTGTATTAAGCACTGGTACAGGAAATGTAACAATGTACCTACTTTAAATAAAAAATAATTATAATATCAACGCATTTTTATTTTATTATTCAAAGTTCATCTACATAAGGAATATTCGCAATATTTGCGAGTCAGGATAGGACCAGAAATAAAATAAAACATACATTGAAGGAAATATTGTTTATTTACAGAAAAACATACATAAGTACTTTTATTTGTAATATTACACCTTACATCTAACTTAAACATTTAACTATCTTTAGTTTATTAAAACATTGATTTATGACCCCAAGATAACGTACAAATTTGGTTCTTTAGTATAATGCGTTTGTCATCATTTGACGACAGAGCTACTTTTTTTACAGATTGCGTAAAAATAACATGCTTCAACGATTTAAATACAATATTTGTTTTTCTTAGCCTATCTTTATTTAATAAAACTTTTTTATAATTCTCAAAGTCCAAATGACGTAAAACATGTTTTTTTGTGCCCTTAGCTTTTTTCAATTGCTTCTTTTCAGTTTTAATACAGTACAATTTAGACCTGAGACCTACGAACTCGCTTATTATTTCGCCACCAAGTTCGTCTTTAAATAAGCCTGGCACTTTTTTATGTTGAGGAGTTATACCATATGCGTTACTAACAGAATAATTACTGGTATCAAAGTAAGACTGAAAATTATATTTAATGTCTGCATATAAATCGTCTGTATTAATGGAATACAAAAAGGAGTCGGTATCAGTATAGCATAAACTTAAATTAGAGCCATAAAACGGTTTCATATAAGAATAATGAAAATCGTACATATGAGATTTCGATATCTCTAAAACAGTAAATCCGATATAAATCGGTCGGTCAAGTTTTATGGATTCTGGTTTCATTTGAATGGCCACAAAATTTGTAGTAAATATAGTTGAACTATGATAATTAGGTCTGGCTATTAAACACTCGGCTCCGTACTTCTTTTTAGTTTTATTCTTATTATCATGCCATACATTAACCAACATAACATTCAACCTTTTTTCAGGGTCTTCCAACGTCTTTCCAAAAATAGCATTGTTAAATAATTTACACAAATTTTGTTCAAATACAGAGGTAGCTTTTTGTCTTAATTGCGTGTTTAGGTCTATGTACTGTTTTAAAAATTTACTTTGTTTAAATTTTATTACTCTGTGAATTTTTTTAAGTATTAAACCGTGTTTTAAACATGTTTTTAAATGTACATAATGAATCACATACTCGTATTTATCATATAAATTTGGGATAAGTTTAGGTTGCTTTGAACCAGGAGGTATAAATTTTTGCGGACAGAATGGAATATCGTTATGCAAGTCATGCAAATTTTCAGGATACTCTAAATCCACTTCCAAAATATAACCATAATCTGAATTATCGGATACTGACCGGATATCTAGGTCTTTAATTTCATCCTGTTGCAATAATTTGAAATCAGCATAAGGTAAACTACCACACATTGCATAACCGTATAAATTATTGCAGTCTATGTAAAATAAAAAGTTGTTTGGAATAGTTGGATCATACTTAGGCATATATTTATTATTTGCGCTTGCATATCGAGTGGAACATAAACATACACCCCCGCGAATACCCTTCTGAATCATTCGAATTATTTCGAGGTCATTAATAAGCTGTAATTTTACTTCGGTTATAAGTAACATAGCATCGAAACTTAAACTTGGAGCGGTTAGATAAAATGCAGGATCTAGTCTATAGTTAACTTTAGAAGTTTGACGAAATTTTTCGAATATGTCAGCCAATAACAGTACATCGGATTTAAGATAAAGATCGGTGTATTCTCCTAAATTGTTTAGTTTGAATGATTTCCATACAAGTTTAGAATGCTCGTAATCAAAATTTGATACAATGTCATTGGTCAACGAGTTGTAAAAGTAATGTTGCTGAGGTAAACATTGCTCTTCGTAGCGAGTCCAACTGTTCATATACTCGTATGGATAGACACCCTTACGTTTCAGTAGGTCGAAATGCTCATTTAACGCATAAAAATGCGAAAGGTGAATAAAATCTTCTTTGTTTAAAGTGCTTACTAGTTCTTCTAAACTAGCTCCTAAAAATTTGTATGAATCCACAAAACGAACAGGCATAAATTCATTTCTACTATTGATAAAATATTTTGTAAATGATACGTAATTTTCTTTATTTTTCGCAATAACTTTGATTTGACCTGGCATTTCCCCCAACTGACGTATGAATAAATGACTGTCGTATCCTGATAAGTTATGAAAAAATACGGGCACAAATACTGGTAAACGGTAGCGTATATTACAATAAGAATGGGCTGCCCCCCTATAACGTCCTGTTAAATGGCAATGATCTCTTACGGAGTCTCCGAGCAACAACTTGCGGCAAAGAAAACAAAGCTTAGCATTCAAAAAATCATTTTCTTCGTTCTCCGTAATAGTCATCGGCTTCGGGTTCGAATAAATATTGTTTATAGTACATATATCATCTTGCAAATATTCGAGAAATTTGGATACACAGTCTTTCCCACGATATGAAACAAATTTGTTGAGAGAACTATCGTATGAACTCACGACATAGTACGCGAATGCAGCTGGCACATGTTCTTGTAATTTGATAGTACTTTCTGAACTCTTTTTTTCATCTGTATTAGGTACTAACAATGATTCAAAGTCTGCATATATTACGAAAGGCATATCTTGCATACGTTCAAAATTTTTAAATTCAATTTGCTCATTCTGATTAGGTAAAATGGTTTTTACACCTCCACATACGTGACCACTTAATTTTTTTTCACTATTAAAAAATACCATACATTCTTCACAAAAAAAAATTGATCCGTTGTGTTTGGTCAATTGGTTTTTAAGCAGGCGGCTTAAATTTTTAATAAGGCAATAATGAGTTTGTCGACCATTTTCTAGCATTAATAAATTAATATGGTATTGCTTGCGACATGCGGTTTTATATAGCGGACCAACAATTTCAGTTCTATTTTTTAGCGCATACACATTAACACTTATATGTTGGTTGTTTTTTTCAAATATTTTGATGTCATTTAATCCCACTGGAAAAGTCATGTTAACGATATTGAGAACGCCTTTGTAATGAGGGTACGAAGACACCCTGTGAACATTATTTTTAGCGGGAAATAAAAAAGCCATCACACACCATAAGAAGCAAAACACATCGTTGTTTTGTATATTAATGCATGCTCGTTTTAATTTTATATTTTTTGGTAAATCTATGAATCCTGACGCTCTCAGTGGGTTATATTTACTAATGTTTACCTCTAGATACAAATTTCGCATAAAAGCCCAACCACTATCTCTGTCTTGAAACTCGTCAATTTTTCGGCAAATAGTGAGTAAAACATTTGAAAATAATTCATTAAAATCATAATTCTGATGTACAACTATATTTTGCGTCGCAAATGACTTTATATCGCATGTGTCGTTTTTAAGTAAAGAAAATTCTGCAAATAATTCAAAATTAACTTTGATGCTACTGAAAACTGATTGCCTTGCATCCAAAATTTGGTGAACGCGAGCGCGAAGGCTGCGTATAAACTCAGCGGGAGGAGTCGAGTGGTCAAGGTCGTCTCCGCGCCCGCGCACGCGGTACGACGCTATCCTATTACGAAAGGCGCTAGCAATTTTTTCAATACCTTCGCCGCTATCTATGGAGTTATTATTTTTGTGCGTTAAACTTCGTAAATGCGCAGAAAATGCTCGACTAGCAACAGATATTTCGCAAACGGAACAAAATATAGATCTACTACTCATTTTATTATTCATATTTTAGTAAGCAGTTTTAACGTGATGTTTATAAGTTGAGAAATCAGTGTTCTATGCCTAAATTTAAGACTATCGGCAAATATTACAAATAAAGGTAAGTATCACAATAAAATTATTTAAAATCACGATAGAACACTCCGTCTCCGATGAAATACGCCCTACATAATTTTAAGGCTTGATTTATATTCGAAACCTCTGGCGAATCCGAGCCTACCTGAATTTTCAAATTGACAAGAGCTTTCTCCCACCTGTCTTTCGGTGCAATTGATTTTATATCAGCAACATTATATAATTTCAACTCTACAAAAAGATCACCGGATAACTGGCTTGTTCGACGCACCTTTCCTCCAGGAACTTGTCGTGTCAGCGTAGACTGAAGCACCGCACTGTTTTTCTCGGCACGGAAAGTTTCGTCTTCACTATCACTGCCTATTAACCAGCCCGAGGAGCCGTCGCTTAGGTGTTGTTTAGGCGTCTGCGATAATTTGCTTGACCTGCAACCATGGAATATAATACTTATGTTTATGAAATTGAAAGAGAGTTTTCGTCTTCAGATTTATGCAACGGGGCTTTAGACCTCGTTTTAAATATGAAAATACGATGCTTTTTTTAAAGATTATCTCATTATTTTCTGGCAAAAAAAATAAAATAAAAAATACCGTGGTTTAGGAGTTTCGTCATCTGATTCAGAAAGCGTTCTCTTTTTAGGTACCGTTTGCTTCTTAGACCTAAAATAAGAAATAAAATAATGCATTTAGTAAACAACATTTGAAGAACCTTTAATTTGACCAGTTTGAAAGCCTAAAAATCACCTACTACTTACCGAGCTACAGGCGCTTCGCTACCAGGTTCAGCAACAGTTCTCTTTTTAAGAACCTTTGGCTTCTTAGACCTAAAATAAGAAATAAATACCATTTAGAAAGTAACACATGGGACGTTTAATATTACAATTTTCAAAGCCTATAAACTACTACTCACCGTACTACGAGACCTTCATCACCAGAGTCAGAAATCGCGATGTTCTTTTTTAAATTCTTAGGTTTTTTGGACCTGCAAAATACAAAAAATAGAATAAATAATTAGATAAATTTATATGATAATACTTTGCGTATTCAACAAAAAAAAAAACTTACCGTGGTTTAGGAGTATCGTCATCGGATTCAGAAAGCGTTCTTTTTTTAGGTACCTTTAGATTCTTAGACCTGCAAATAAGAAATTAATACATTTAGCGCACTTAAAAGAACATTTAGTTTAACAAATTTGAAAGTTTAAAAACTACTACTTACCGTGCTACGGGAGCTTCGTCGCCAGATTCAGAAAGTGCGATTTTCTTTTTTAAATTCTTCAACCTTGAACTTGGAGCTGGGATCTCAAACTCCGAATTTGAGCTTGCTTTTTTGCCGATTTTTTCAAAAACAGAGCACTCCGAATCAGACCTATAAAAAGAACTAAGATATTAATTAAATAGAGTGATTTTGTGGTAAGTATTATAAGAAACACTGTATGTTAATTTAATTAAATTTATAAAAACTCACGAACATGATTTTAATTCAGTGTAGTGTTGATTCACTGTTGAAAGTAATGGATATAATGAACTTTTTACATAAAAAGCCTTTTCTAGGTAAACTTCATGACTTGCAGTCGTTCTCAACCTTTAACTATTTTATCATGTTTACTTTCTAAGAACAATACTGCTACAACGTACGAAAAAAGTAGGATTTTAAAAGGTTTAATACCTCAGGGCTCGATGTGCAAAATAAGCAAATGTGTAATAAACAAAAGTGTCGTATTAAACGTATCGTTTGTAAAAGGCATGCGCCGACATCAAAGCCGCCGCTCCGTCGCTACGATGTGACAATTATGCACCCGCCCGATGTATGTCACAAATCGAATAGGTACTAACTGTCGTCTCGCTCGAACATATTAAATTACGTTTGAGCGTGAGTAGAAGAAACGAGTTGTCGTATGTATTAACGCGTAGGTACGGAATAACCTTGTCTATGGAATAATATTAAGATTTACTACACTGAATGCGATGATTTGTTTAGACAAAACATTTTCCTTTTATTTATTGAAAACTTGTCATGACCTGTATGGAAGCATATAGCGTATTTATTTATGATGTCATAGACAAATACGTTCATGTTATAACTTGTGTTGATTGCATCCTCGCGCTAATTAATCAGGTTACATGCCTAACAAGTAGATGGATTTGTAGTTAACCATTCCTCCTAGAAACCTTAACAACAGTACACGTCGTTCGTGAAAGCCAGCGTTGACATTCATAATTCTTTAGTAAAATGGTAAGTCCTCAACTTCTCACCTGCATTGAAATTACAGATTTTTGCCTTACTTAATATAATTTTTATCAATTCAAATTGTGTTAATAAATAATACAAAAGTTTTATTTATTGTTTACAGAGTAAGTTCAGTTCGCAGCCGATTAACACGGAAAAGGATGAGCTGACACCGCCAACTTTTTATTCTCAAGCTCCAATTGATGATCCGTTCATTAGGTGCTCTCAAGATATAGACGCCTACTTAAAGTACCAGAACGACTGTTTTAATCGAATTCCAGATGTCCCTGTACCAAAGGCTTCGAAACGACCCAAGGACAACTCAACTAAGACGGGCAATAGAAAAAATAAAACCTCTGACAACGCATTGAATTCGTACATTATTAAAAAAATTAAGAAAGGCAAGCGAATCATTAGAATAAGTATATCAAATCTTGAACTGGACAACGAGTCTCAAGAGGTTGCAGTGCAATATATTGTAGAAGATGATTTTGATGAAATGTTAAATGCAACGGAAGGACTAGTTGATAAGATTGTAAAAAGGTTAAGCAATGTTAACTATTAGATTTTTTAACTACCACTACTACTATTGATTAGTTTTTAATTAGTACTTAGAAATATTTCAAAATGTTGTACATAAAATGTCTAATGTGAAAATATACTTTATTTGAAAATAGTCATGTTTTGATTCATTAAACTAGTTAATAAGTTGATAAGGTACCATTAATAAGTAATTATAAAGTACGTTTAAATTTAATTGCTGACATTGTAAGGCATCATGTTTCATCTTGACGAGCCGCACACGGGTGCAATACTTTATATCATAGTAAGTGAATCGTACAAGTATTTCACTTTGAACTTAAATATGATTAGCTTTAGAATTGAATTTAATTGCAATACTTTTTTGAGTAACGTTAACTCAAACATTTAAATAACCTCTGCATAATAAAATGGTACATTATGCGCGTCACATCTACGTCACGTGAATTAGCCAATCAGAATACCAGGTCTACATCGCGCTTTCGAAGTTTTCAACATTCGTTGATATAAATAAAAGTTCTGTTCTATGGTTTGCTGGGATGTTGACGACCGGACAACCCCAACACGTAATTCATGCGATTCGGATTGGCCACCCGGAATGCGTGTAGTGTTGACTGCGAACTGTGAATCTTGGGGTGTTCTATACCTATGCGGTCGATAGCGTATAGATACCCATACCCGAAGCACGTAAAACCGTAGCCTTCTGCCAGGATCCTGCTTCCTGGGGGTTGCGGTCACGTCGAGCGAGCTTGATCAACTTGCCTGACGTGTTGTTGCTGAAAACGCCATAGTTAACCCACGTCCTAGCACTGGGAGCGCTATGAGGGTTGATGCCGGGAATACGGTTCCTGGGACCCTTGCATGCAAAACCGAGAGTTGGCCGCCTCGGAATTGTGTGTTGTGTTAAGCTTTTTGTGGTTTTAAATCCTAAATTTGTTTCAATCAAATACGTATACCAACAATACCCAAAAAGCGATTTCACATCGCGGATCTGTATACATATTAATTAATAGTGCTAACATTAAAATACACACAAACATCATCAAAACCCGATTAAGAAATCAAGACGGAGTCCATAAATGTTACCAATGCCCATAATGATTAAGCGTCTAAAAAAACGATTGAGCGTTTAAAAAAACGATTGCTAGATATGATTGAGCTTTTCAGAACACGAGTAATGAGCGTTAAAAAAAAACGATTCCTAGATACGATTGAGAGTTTCAGAACACGAGTAATGAGCGTTTAAAAAACGATTGCTAGATACGATTGAGCTTTTCAGAACACGAGTAATGAGCGTTAAAAAAAACGATTCCTAGATACGATTGAGAGTTTCAGAACACGAGTAATGAGCGTTTAAAAAAACGATTCCTAGATACGATTGAGCTTTTCAGAACACGAGTAATGAGCGTTTAAAAAAACGATTCCTAGATACGATTGAGAGTTTCAGAACACGAGTAATGAGCGTTTAAAAAAACGATTCCTAGATACGATTGAGAGTTTCAGAACACGAGTAATGAGCGTTTAAAAAACGATTGCTAGATACGATTGAGCTTTTCAGAACACGAGTAATGAGCGTTTAAAAAAACGATTCCTAGATACGATTGAGAGTTTCAGAACACGAGTAATGAGCGTTTAAAAAAACGATTCCTAGATACGATTGAGAGTTTCAGAACACGAGTAATGAGCGTTTAAAAAACGATTCCTAGATACGATTGAGAGTTTCAGAACACGAGTAATGAGCGTTTAAAAAAACGATTCCTAGATACGATTGAGAGTTTCAGAACAGAATCTGTTCTGAAACTCTCAATAATACACTACTGGTTTCCTCACTTCTTGATTTATTTTATCTTAACTAACTTTATTGATTATTTTCTAAACATTTGTGTGTCTTAACTGATATCAACTAAATTAATGATTAAGTAAATTTAAATGCATCTTTTCATTGAAATGCTACCTAATTACCTACTAACAATTAAGCAGAGTTAAGAGTTAGTGATTAAGCGGTATGAGTAGTTATAATTAAATTAAATTATCAATAAATTTGATAGGATATGAAATTGTACTCAAACCGGTAAGTAGTAATATATTGGGCATTCTAGATCACTTTCATGAATTACTCAAAATATGATGGGCATTCTAGATCACTTTCATGAATTTCCCTCAAAACACATTGGGCATTCTAGATCACTCCGGCTCGCTTCGCCTGTCCGGCTCGCTCGCTGATCTCCGTGATCTAGAATGCCCAATGTGTTTTGAGGGAAATTCATGAAAGTGATCTAGAATGCCCATCATATTTTGAGTAATTCATGAAAGTGATCTAGAATGCCCATCATATTTTGAGTAATTCATGAAAGTGATCTAGAAATGCCCAATATATTTTAAGGAAATTGCGTGAGGGAAAAGAAAGCCAAAATGCTCTACTTATATCTTTTCGATCTTGATAACTCGGACTGATTGAGACACTGACACATTTCTAGTTAATTGATTTAATGTGAATATATAGCTCTAGAATAGTATAGAAATATCATTACATCTTAAACAGTCTTACCGTATACTTACCTGAATATGCCACTGCAAAAGTAATTCAGATGAAATTTATAAAACAACCGCATTCACTAAAATTAAAAACTTTTAATCCCATCAGTAACAATACACAAATACGACATGGAAAATTACTTCCAAATACAGTAAGAGCTCTTGTTTGTGGACCATCTAACTGTGGTAAAACTAATTTGGTTATTGGTTTGCTTTTGCATGCAAATGGTTTACGTTTTCAAAATGTTTATTTATATTCTAAGACATTATTTCAACCAAAATATGTTTTTCTGGAAAATGTCTTCAAATTGGTTCCAAATGTATTTTTTGCTAAGTTCCATGACAATGAAGAAGTATTGATGCCATCTGATGCCAAACCAAATTCGGTAATGATATTTGATGATGTAGCATGCGAAAATCAAAATAGCATAAGAAACTATTTTGCAATGGGAAGGCATAATAATATAGACTGCCTATATTTAAGCCAGACATATAGTAAAATACCAAAACAACTTATTAGAGATAATGCAAACCTGATTGTGTTGTTTAAACAAGACGATATTAATTTACGACATGTATACGATGAACATGTCAATACAGACATGCCATGGACTCAATTTAGAGAATTGTGCTCTAAAATATGGAATGTTCCGTATAATTACCTGGTCATAAACAAGGATTGTGAAAAGAATAAGGGATGTTACAGAATGAACTTTGATACTTTTGTATTAATATAAACCGTCATATAAGATCATCCGTTTAAGGTAATTAATCATTTTTAACTCTAACATCAACAAGCAAACATACATAGTATTTAATATGGATACAGAAGCGAAGTTAAAACAAGAAATAGTAAAATCGGCTGAAGCTGTCAAAAGGAAAGTGGGACTGATGCGTGGTATGAAAATAGATAGTGAAAATGCAATTAAAAGTGTTTTCAAACCGATAACAGATCCACTTAACCAATTAGCAGCGCAAAATAAAAATGAGAGTGACAATCTATCTAATTGGGAAAACACAATAAAAAAGTTTAAGTATGAGAATGACAATACCAACGACGAGCAAGATGATAATTTTACATTTAATTCTTATTTTCAAAATGACATCGATGATAAGAAAGAAAACAAACAGTACAACCAATCACATTCTGAAGAATTCGAAGAAAATGCTAACTGCGTAAATGATACGTTATCAAACAAAGACGGAGATTTGAGTGAAGCGATGATAAGTGACTCCGCATCACAGAACAAATTCAGTACTCCTGTTTCTCATTCTCCAAAATCTTTTGATGATGTACCATTTGGCGTAAGGATGGAACGAGGTAAACTTATGATGGGATCAGCACGAATATCTATTTCAGACGATGAAATAAACGTTTGTCAGCGTAAATATAAAAGAACTCCTGGGTTAAATGAATTGCTGTACAAAAAAATGCCTAAATTTGATTCGATAACAATAGAAGACAAAATCAACTATAAACAAATTTTACAAGACACCAATGCGCATAGGAGAGACTTTGATGCGAGTAAA
The DNA here is from genome assembly GCA_963691665.1 of Clepsis dumicolana. NCBI lineage: Eukaryota > Metazoa > Arthropoda > Insecta > Lepidoptera > Tortricidae > Clepsis > Clepsis dumicolana. The sequence continues at coordinate 33,882 of CAVNVB010000177.1, forward strand.
CCAATAAAAAGTAATAAAGGGTTAAAGTACTTACGCATAATAAAACCCCTCTTTCAAATAGCTCTTAAGAGTCAAAGTATGGAAAACCTTCATTCGGGTAAAGGGTTACCCATATTACCTTTGCCCCGAATGAAAAAAGTTAAGTCTAGTGTTGACTATGTCTACTGGGATGATCCGAATGAGTTGGTTGAGAGATTAAAACTTTTAATAGCTTCCAGAGATGCTGGTAACACAGGTTTGGAAAATGAAATTATATCTATAATAGAAGAGTTACGTGAAACCGGAATAATTAAATAAATACATAAAATCAGGTTTTTTGATTTGCACTGTCAGTATGCACCCATATTTTGATTAAGGCGAACAGTAACATGAATATCGACAAATTTGGTCATCACGTGCATAAACGTTTAAGATTGTCCAGTAAAACGTTTTTATTTGATGAAGCTTTAACTAAATCCGCAGACGGTGAATATAATTTACAATCATCAAGGTTAAAAGGAGTGGAAACTCCCTTGGCTCCTGATCACGCTGTTAACAAAGCTTACGTCGATCAAATCAATAAGGTTATACAAACTAACATAGCGAATATTATATTGCAACAACAACGTTTAAATTTACACTTGAAACAAGTTGAGGAGAAATTGAGTAAACAAATAAAAGTGGATAAAAGTGATAAAACGAAATGAGCAAACAACAAGTCGTAGATGAAATACATAAAACGGCACGTAAAAATTTTCAACGTCGGTCAGTGGTACTAAAGGGAATCGATGATTTGTGGCAAGCCGATTTAATTGACATAAAGAATATCGAAAATGAAAATAAACAACACAAATTTATTTTAGTTATTATTGATGCTTTTTCTAAGTTTTCTTGGGCTGTACCAGTTAAAACAAAATGCAAATCTGAAATAACGAACGCTTTTAAAAAAGTTCTTTTTCTAGGCCGCATTCCAAACAACTTACAAACAGATTTAGGTAAAGAATTTTACAATGAAGAATTTAGTAAACTGATGAAAACATTTAAAATAAATCATTATTCTACATACTCAACGAAAAAGGCATCAATCGTAGAAAGATTTATTAGGACAATAAAAAATAAACTGTACAAATATTTCAGTCTTGTGGGAAATTACGTTTGGATTGGAGAACCTCTTAAAACTTTAGTTAATAATTATAACAATACAGTACACAGAACTATTAAACAAAAACCAAGTCAAGTTAGCAAGTTGAACGAAAAGCGCGTTATGAAAAACATAGAGAGTTCAAGGAAATTACCTACATTCAATAAAAGTAATTTAAAAATAGGAGACTTCGTTCGCATAAGCAAATACAAAGGAACTTTTTACAAAGGGTATACTCCAAACTGGTCCACTGAATTGTTTAACATTATAAAAATAAATAATACTAACCCGATTACATACAGTCTTGAAGACAGTCGGAACCAAATTATTCTGGGATCATTTTATAAGCAGGAACTTCAAAAAACAAAATGTCCTCATATTTACTTAGTTGAAAAGGTTATCAAGAAAAGAGGAAACAAACTTTTTGTCAAATGGCTCGGTTTAAGTGACTCAGAAAATAGTTGGATCAATAAATCATCAATAGTTTAATTATAAAGTTTGCTGGTTTGTATAACAATCAGCATTATATTTTAGGCAATGAGAGGAGGAGGACTGGTAAATAACTTGATAAATAACTTACCATTTGAGTTACATTTACCAGGGTATAACTACTGCGGACCAGGTACAAAGATAAGAGAACGCTTATTGCGTGGAGATAGAGGAATAAATAAACTTGACGAAGCCTGTATGCAACACGATATTGCATATTTAAAGTTTGATAGTTTGGAGCAACGTCATAAAGCCGACTTAGATTTACTTCAAATGGCAAAACAAAGGACTCGATCAAAAGACTCTAGTAGAGGAGAAAAAGTAGCATCTTGGTTAGTTAACAAAGTAATGAAAACTAAATTGAGAACAGGAGCAGGAGTGAAAACATTTAAATCAGTAGTGAATAAAATTCGCACTAAATTAAAAAAGGTAAAATCAAAAAATCATCACTGTGCTATAAATTCTGCTTAATCAGCAGCAAAAAAGCTGCTATCGAAACAGAAAGTACGTTTACCTCGAATAATCCCCGTGCCGAAGACTGGAGGCATACTACCCCTTATACCCATATTTGCCGGTCTATCAGCATTAGGATCACTAGCAGGCGGAGCGGCGGGCATTGCAAAAGCTGTTCAAGATTACAAATCCGCTCAGAAAAATCTTCAAGAGTCAGAACGTCATAACAAAATGATGGAATCTATAGCTTTAGGTAAGGGTTTATATATTAAACCTTATAAGAAAGGTCACGGTATATTTTTTAAAAATAAAAAAAACTGAATAGTAGGCTGCCTAAACGTGCTCTAACAAATTTAGATTTACTGAAGCATGCAAGGAATATACCATACTTTCGTGGTGTTTACATGCGAGATAATTTGCCAAGACACCCTAGGCAATTAGAATGTGGTATAGTGAATTTAGACAGTTCTAAAAGTGAAGGAACTCATTGGGTAGCCTACGTAAAATTCAATAATTATTGCGAGTATTTTAACAGTTATGGTAATTTAAAACCACCACTAGAATTAGTTGAATATTTAAAAGCAAAAGACATCTGGTACAATTGTCAAAGATATCAAAGGCTTAATACAGTTAACTGTGGTCACTTGTGTCTAAAATATTTAATGAACTTTTGGGAAAAGGCATTAATTAAATAAAGACATTTAAAAAGGGTAAAATAGTCCACTCAAACATTAACATCATGCCTGTCACATTGTCTGTATCTGGCTTTTCCACGTGCTTGTCAACCAATTATTCACCGCCTCTGCAACTCGAGGGGCAATACGACTGTGGACTTTTGTATTTTGCTTCATATAACTCTATTCCTAACGTGGATCATAGGAACAATAAATTTCATTACGGTAATGGTGAGGTTATTGAAATACCAGAAGGATCCTACGAACTCCAGGATATCAATGATTATTTGAAGGAAAACTTAAAAGATTGTACTTTTAACTTAACGTGTAATAATAATACTTTAAAAACCTCAATATTTTGCTCTAAAGACGTACATTTTGGAGAAGTTAATTCAATAGGCAGTACATTAGGTTTCGGTGAGAGAACAATTAAGGCCAATATATTAAGCCAATCTCAATATCCTGTCAACATATTATCTACAACCATTCTACGGGTCGAATGTGACATAGTAAGCGGTTCCTTTGTGAATGGACGATCTAGTCATATAATTCATGAATTTGTTCCTAATGTGCCTCCAGGATACAGAATAATAGAAGTGCCTAAAAACATAATTTATTTTCTTGTTAATCAAAATACAATTAGTTCGATTAATATTCGAATATTAGACGCAAATAACAATTTAGTCAATCTACGTGGTGAAGAAGTTCAACTGTACCTGCATCTGAAGAGCAAACAATGATAGATTTTAATAAAAAGACAGTACAACATCATGAGAGCACCAGTGCTACTCGTATCATCAAACGACAATCACCACCAATTAAACCCAAGTTAACAAAAGAAAATCGAAGATTTTTAAAACTTATCGGATTATTAAAATGAGTATACTTAATATTTCTGATCCTCTTCTTCATGATAATTCCATTGAAAGCTATGAGATTCATTCTTATAAACCATACGTAACTACGTTTAACAGAAATGATGAAATTCGTATACCTATCAACCAGCAAGATTTGTACGTATTACCTTCAGCAAGCACTTTGTATTTAGAAGGTACTGTTAGTGTGTATAAAAAAGACACAAAGCAACAAGTTACCAGTTTTGAGTTTACTAATAACCCTTTCCTGTATCTCTTTCAAGATATCCGTTATGAGTTAAATGGAATAGAAATAGACAAGATTAAAAATGCAGGTATAACGACTACTATCAAGTCACTGATATCTATGAACGACAATGAATCAAAAATGTCTAAAGCGTGGGGATGGGATATTGATGGAACAAAAGAATTGGGAAACTTTGCTGTTTCGATACCTCTTAACAAAATTCTAGGGTTCGCGGAAGATTTCAACAAAATAATAATTAACTGCAAACATGAATTAATTCTTCTTCGAAGCAATACTAATTTAAATGCTGTTAAGCTTAACTCCGACGAGATTTTAGATGAAATTAATATCAACAAAATAGTTTGGCGTGTACCACACATTAAAGTATCAGATCGACAAAGAATTAATATGTTAAAAACGTTAGAAAGGGATCGGTCATTATACGTAGCTTTTAGAAATTGGGATATGTATGAATATCCACTACTACCTAAGAGTACAAAACATACATGGTCAATTAAAACTTCGTCACAAATTGAACGTCCTCGATACGTTATAATAGCTTTCCAAACAAATCGAAAGAATAACGCAGTTAAAAATGGTTCACACTTTGACCACTGTAATATACGTGAGATCAAAGTATTCTTAAATTCTAATTATTATCCGTATGAAGGTTTTAATGCGAGGTTTAGTGATAATAAGTTTGCTTTATTATACGAGGAATATGCTCGATTCCAACAGTCTTTTTACGGTCGCAAGGCAGAACCGATGTTAGATGTTACAAATTTTAAAACAAAAGCTCCATTATTTGTTATCGATTGCTCTCGCCAAAACGAAACGCTAAAAACTGGACCCATAGATGTTAGAGTTGAAATAGAAAGCGAACAAGACATACCTGATCAAACGTCTGCTTACTGCCTCATTCTTAATGATTGCGTTATAGAGTACAAACCGCTCACTAATATTGTAAAGAAAATATCATGAGTAAAGAGTATATCTTTCTTGATGTACAAGGATTCAAAGACTTCAAAAATGGTTTTATAATTAAGGAGTTGGCATTATCTACGCGAGAATATACTCAAGTATTTTTAATTAAACCGCCGTATCCATTCTCTCGTCTCACATTTGAGGAAAAGAGACAGGTTTTGTGGTTAGAACGAAATCGGCGAATTCGATGGAGCGAAGGTTTTATCGACTATCGCGAATTCAGACGCGTTATAAAGGCTTTTCTACAGAACAAGACCATTTTATTAAAAGGTTTAGAAAAAAATAAATGGGTAGCAGAATTATGTGAAAATTGTGAAATTATTGATATTGGAGAAAAAGGATGTCCTAATTTTTCAATATTGTCCGACACTTACTGCAAAAACGTATCAAAATTTAATTGTATATATCATACCAAAAGCTGTGCTTTAAAAAATGTTATTTGCATAAAAAAATGGTATGATGATAATGATAAGTTTGTCATTTAAATTTTAATTTTGTAAATGTATACATACGTACTATTTTAGTTGAGAGAAATAAATAAAGTTGATTTATTATTTATGCATATTTTATTTACGAAAACACTTACATGCTAAATACCAATTAAAGAAAAATTACATATCATAAATACTATCACTAAGAGATTTAGAAATTTTTTTAATAATATTTTCAGTCTGATCTAATATTTCGTCTATAGGGTCACAACACACATACTGAGCACTCACTAACACATTGTCACTGTCACTATCATACTCCTTGCTGCCGCTCGTTGAAGAGTCTAAAGAGCCATCTAAAATCTGTATTTTTATTATGCGATGCACTCTGTTAAATATTTTGTTTTTCACAAAAGAGATATTTTTGAGTGTATCTTTTTTCTTTGTAGTCTTAGTTTTCTTCTTTTTTTCTGGGGCTGTCTTATTCTTCAACTCGGGAAACATCTCATCGAAACCAGCTAATGGATCTTGAGCTAATTGATCATTTATGTCTATGTTATCTTGAAGTTCCTGAAATAAAAAATCTGATTAAAATCAAAGTACTTAACGTGTTAAACCTAGCCTAGACACACATCTGTTTTTTCTTTAGAAATGAACTTACTTGGCTTGTAGGTATTCTGCAGCTCATCATGAAATTAGCGTCGCGAATTCAGGTAAAGAAACGTATTGTTTGGGCAACGATGTGCGCACAAATAAACAAGCTTAAACTTGAATTATAAAATGACAAGTGATTATTTATCATAATGTCTATAGCTTACTTTGCAACCAGAGCATTCACTTCATACAAAGAATATGAGGCAATACTAGTCACTGCATTATCTGAATATCACATTATACATAGAAATGTAAAACAATGCACTCTCTATTAGTATACTTACGCTGTGAAACGCCGCCGATGCAAGCGTCAGCAGTTTTATACTTGCAACATGCTTGTTCGTGTAGGAACTTACCTACGTACCTACTAAATATTTAAAATAGTGTGTAAGAAAGTAACAAGCAGCTTTTAATAATTATCCCTATTATTCATATTACTTAATTAAAATTCCGTTAAAGATCGTTTATCCTTTTTTGTCACATTGACATTTCCGTTAGTAAGAAGAAGACAAAACCTATTATCTGAGTCTTTTACCAAATAAAATAAATACTACTTCTCATTAATAAATATTCAACACCGAAATACCTACTTAATTTTGGCATTTGTCAAAACTAATGTTTTTAAAGGAGACCCTTAAATAAAATAGGTACAATCTTGTTACGTATTTTAATTAAATATCAGTTTGCCATAGAAACTTTACCCTAACCCTATTTAATTACTACATTAGTGATATAGGAAAGGGTGACAGGAACAACAGTAAGATTTAGAAAAAAAAAATTGAATAAAACAATTAGATATTATGGTAAATAGTTTTATTAAAATTATTCACAATCATTTTCCTTAACGTAACGTTATTTTAATGCTACTAAATCTATACCTACTGGTTACATAGTGTGAAGCTACATGTTTATTTTCTTATGCCCCCAAGCCAGAGTTGAAACTTTATCACGTTCAATGTATCTTTTATCATCCTTATTACACAATGCTACTTTATTAACGACCTGCGTAAATATTTCGTGCTTAATTGATTTGAACAACACTTGTTTTCGACGTATTGTCCGCTCACCCAGAAGCACGTCAGTGTAATCTGAAACGGTAAGGTCGCGAACTACAGGCCTTTTGATTCCCTTTGCTTTTTTTATAGTAAATTCATCATTCGTTGTAATACAGTACAATTTAGATCGTAATCCAACAAAGCTTGAAATTATTTTGCCACTAAGCTCGTCTTTGAATAAACCAGGAACCTTTTTGTTAATTAATGGAATATTGAATTCATTATCTGATTTGAAATTGCTGGTGTCAAAGTGATCTAAAAATGATGATCGCAAGTCTTTATAAAAGTCTTTTGTTGTAATAGTGTAAACGAAAGAATCTGTGTCCGTATACTGGAGAGTGACACATTCACCATATTTGGGTTTAATTATAGAATAGTGAAACTCATACATATGGCTCTTAGACAGCTCCAGCACTGTAAAGCCGATGTAAATCGGTTTGTTCAGTACAACACTTTCCGGTTTCATTTGAATGGCTACCAAGCTATCAGATAAAATTGATAAACGATGAAAATTTGGTTTGTTTATCAAATCACTAGCACCACTTTTCTTTTTTGTCATATTATTTACATCATTCCAAGTGTTGATTAATTTTACTTCAACCCTTTTTTCTGTATCTTCCAATGTTTTTCCAAAAACGCTATTGTTTAGCAATTTAAAGAAGTCTTGTTCAAACTGGGATGATGCTTTTTTCCTCAGTTCCGTATTTAAGTCAATATACTGTTTCAAAAATTGAGTCTGTTTGAATTTTATGACTCGATGAATTTTTTTTAATTTAAGTCCATGTTTTAGACATGTTTTAAGGTGTACATAGTGTATAACGTAATGATATTTATCGTATAAATTTGGTACCAATTTATACGTCATTCCCCCTGGTGGAATCATTTTTTCTGCACAAAAGGGTAAATCGTTATGTTCGCAATGAAGATGATCAGGATATTCTAAGTCCACTTCAAGAATGTAGCCATAAAGTGCATCGTTTGCAATTTTCATAACGTCTAATGAGTCTATTTGACTGACGTTCATCCACTCGAAGCCTGAACAGGGAAGGGCTTGACACATACTATATCCATATAAGTTATTACAGTCTATGTAAACAACATATGAATCAGGCTTGCATGAATCGTATTGGGTCATATATTTGTTATTCGCTTTAGCATACCTGTTCGAACACAAACATATACCTCCGCGTATTCCACTTTGAATCATTCTCAACATTTCAAAATCATGAATAAGTTCTAACGTAACTCCAGTCTTAAATAGCATCGCATCATAAGATAAACTAGGGGCTGTTAAATAGAACGCGGGATCTAATTTATAATGTTGTTTACTCGTTTTTCTAAATTTTTCAAAGATGTCTGTAAGTAGTAGTACGTCAGACTTTAAATATAAATCAGTGTATTCTCCCATATTGTTTATCTTAAAGACTTTCCATACCAATTTTGCATGATTGTATTGTTCATTTGTAATACTTTCATTACTCAAAAAACTGAAAAAATCATTTTGCAAAGGTAATTGTTTTTCTTCATACGATTGCCATGATTTCATGTGTTCATATGGATAAATTCCTTTGCGAATCAATAATTCCAACTGGTTTGGTTTTGGAAAACTTTTTTTTAAATGATAGAATTCAGACCGGTTCATGCTTTTTGAGAGGTTGTCTAAGCTTGAACCTAAAAATTTGAAAGAATCCACAAAGCGTAGTGCGAAAGACCCTTGATCGTCAGCTAAATGGACATATTTAGTAAACGATATATATTTCTCCATAGTTTTAGGAATTAACTTAACTTGACCAGGAGTCTTACACAATTCTTTTACAAATAAGTGGCAGTCATATCCGGACAGATTATGAAAAAATACTGGAATAAAGTTGGGAAGTTTCAGTTTTAAGTTACAATAATTGTGTGCAGCCCCGCGATATTTACCAGTTAAGTGACAATGATCCCGAACCTTATCCTCCTTCCATAATAAATTCTCACAGATATAACAAAAATGAGCATTACCAAACGCTTCACGATCTGCTTCATTAAATATCATGGACTTAGGTGTGTGCAAAATGCTATATATTTGTTCTACTTTTTGGTAAAGCGATCGTACAAATATTTCAACACAGTCGGGTCCTCGATATGAGACGTATTCGCTTAAATTATCACTGAAAGAACATACCACTTGAAAAGCAAACGCGACTGGTATATGTTTTTGAAACACGAAAGTGTCCGATTTTAATGGATCGTTGTCACATCCCTGATAAGTCTCTAATAATGTTTCAAAATCCGCGTACACAACGAATGGCACTATTTGTGTTCGCTCATAGTTCTCAAATTGAATTGTGCTACCCGGTTTAGGCAACACTGTTGCAATGCCTATACATAGATGCTTGTTAAGTTGATCTGTGCTTTTAAAAAATAATAAACAGTCATCGCAGAAATGTATGGAACCGTGGTGTTTAGTAATCTGGCCTCGAACAAGGCGAGGCAAGTTGTTAATTAGACAGTAGTGTTTCTTGTCATCTTTTTCGATTAGAAGTAAATTAACTTTGTGCATTCTTTTGCACTGTGACTTATATAAGGGTCCAATTACTCGGCTTCCTTTTAAACCATAAACATTGATACTTATGTTGGTATTATTGTGTTCAAATGAGGATATATCTAAGAAACTCACTGGAAAAGATAGACCCTCTATGTTTAAAACATTTTTGAAGTGTGGGTAAGAAGTAACGCGGCTTATGTTACGTTTGGCAGGGAACAGACCTGCGACGACGCTCCATAAGAAACAAAAATTATCTTTATTTTTTATGTTTACACACGCCTTTTTATTTTTCACAGCTGCAGGTAGATCTATAAAACTCGATCCTTTTAACGGCATATATTTATTAATATTAATTTCAAAGTGTGAATTGCTCAAAAACGACCATCCGCTATCTCGGTGTTCGAATTCATCAATTTTATTCATCAAGTCTGCGATCACTGTTGAATATATTTTGTCAAACTCATAATATGTATGTAAGACAATATTTTTCGTTGAAAATGATTTTATTTCTTGAGAATTATTTTTGGTTAAGTAATATAGTGAATAAAGTTCAAAATTTACTTTAATTGAGGTATGAGAGTGAATCGACTCATCTATTAAACGGTGCACTTTATTGGCGATCTGTTTTAAAAAGTCAATCGGTAATAAATTGTCTGTCTTGTTATTTGTGACTATCTTATAAGAAGCTATCCTGGACCGGAATGCGGATGCAGCCTTATATAAATCGTCAATATATTCTTGCGAACAGTTGATTTTATGAAGGGTGCTACGCAAATGACCTACCCATTTCTGTTTTTCAATAGTTATTGAACAGTTTGAACAGAATGGCATTTTTTAATACAACCTAATTTAATGAACAGCATTCACACTATGCAATAATTAAAACATGGCAGTATAATTCCCATGCCCGAAATTATAAGTAAAAAATAAAAACTTCAAATGAATCAGTGAAAGTTACGCTTACGATTTATGCAAAACAGTGAAATCAAATAGCCTTGTTAGCAAAAAATATTGACTTAGTGTCCTTCATCAATTCGCGAGTGGTATTAAAGAAAGCTTGCAATTGTTTCCACTCCGTACTATCCGGATTCACTTGAAGTTTCAAAGAAGTAAGAGCCTTCTTCCAACGTTCTTCTGGACAAGTGGAGACAGCATCGATAGTTTTATATACCTTAATATCTACGTAAAACTCTCCATCACGTTTCTTCCGTCGGCATATGGTTCCGCTGGCAACTCTTGATATCAGTACCGCCGGCAACTGGTTGTCTTGTTTGTGTTCTTCTGCAGCATTCTCTTCTTCCTTCGACACCAACCCGAACAGATCGTATGCAAAATCAGATTTGAACCTGGCGTCCACGGCGTCCACGGCGTCCACTTTCTTCTCGCAAGGTCTGAAAAACAAGAAAGTTTTTATTAGTTTTAAAATATTAACACGTCGAAAACTCTGTTACTATTTAGTGTACATATTCTGCAAAGCTGTAATGATATATCATTATTCAGATTAATAAAACATTAAAAATACCTAGTTATCGGTTCCATTCAAATTAGAAAGGAAGGTAACAAGTAATACGTACTTTTTGGAACTCTGTGGTTTCCGCTTAATAATAATTGGTTGCTCTTTTACTGTAAAATTTTCCCCGGAGTCTGTCCTGAAAATATAAAATGCTTTTTGAATACTTTCAGAATTTACTTTTAAATACCTACATACATTTCATAAAAAGATAATACTTTACCTTTTGAAAATCCAATTCTACGTTATGCAGTATACAAATTAATGTATTAGCTAAATACAGCTAAATAATACTAACCTTTTAGTGTACGCCCGCTTTTTCGGTTTTTGCACTTCAAGGGCGTCCAAAGTTTCCACAGAGTCTGACCTGAAATTTTTTTTTTTTTTTTTTAATAATTCCATAATTTTACTTATATAAACCACCTGAACTAAAAACGTAACCTTCTAAATTGCAATATACAAATAAGAGTATTATACGAACCTCTTAGAGTACGCCCGCTTTTTCGGTTTTTGCACTTCAAGGGCGTACAAAGTTTCCTCAGAGTCTGACCTGAAAATAAAAAATATTTTTTATTACTTCCATAAATCACTTACATAAACCACCTAAATTAAAAATGTAACCTTCTAAATTGTAATATACAAATAAAAGTATTATACGAACCTCTTAGAGTACGCCCGCTTTTTCGGTTTTTGCACATCAAGAGCGACTGGAATTTCATTGCAGTCTTCGTTGTAATATTCAGAGTCAGACCTTAAAAGTTTTATATAATATTAGCATCATGCTTCATGAATCAATGGAGTAAAATAAGAAAATGTGTATTTTTACATTCTAAAGAATAGAGCACTTACTTACATGATTTTTTTTTTTACGCGAGGTCAATCAATTGAAATCTGGAGTTTGCACAACTGGTCACTTGAAAGCACCCCGCGGTAATAACAAAAATGTTGAATTTAACTTAAAAGGTAACCTTTGAATGCAGTAAAACATCTGAATAAGCTTAAATAGTTAGGGTTGGCGCATATGTCATCTTAAAAGTAATTAATTTATTGAATCAGGCATTGCTTTGCGGAGGCCCATATTTATGAACTAAAAACAATTACTTTGCTCACCAGCAAAAAAAAAAAAAAAAAAAGCTAAGCTTTAAAAGTAATTGTTGATACTGTCTACACTAATACAAAGTATGAGTACCTACCTAAGGTACCAAAATAATAATTATGACTTGGATGAATTGGAGGCTCTCCAAGTAATTATTTATTTCCATTCGTATTACGTTAATTTGAGGTTTGTCTTTATTCATTTAGTAGGCACTAATTATACATCCAAGTATATTATACAAGTACCTATAATACACAGTAGTATTTGCAGAAGTTTAATTAATTTTTAAGTACCAGTATGGTAATAAAACAGAAAAAATACCTTTTTGAAATAAATGATTTATATCCATACCTACCATAACATATTGTCATAACTTTATGACAACCCTATTGAACGATGTCGCAACCGAATTGTATCACAATAAAGTTATCGCGTTACAATTGACGTCAGTAAGTACTTTGATGCGCCGCTTGCGCTGCACGGTGGTAACTAAAGCAGAATAATGTTTTTAACCGACTTCAAAAAGGGAGGTTGTTTTATAATTATGTACGTATTTATGACATGTTTGATATAGGTACAAAATAACAAACATTACTGAACAACAAGAGTACCTTAATGTACGAAGGCGGAAGTATAATATTTACACACGCAATATTTATGAGGAATTCTACATACAAAAACGAAAATCATATTCTGGTATAATGTCGAAATTGACTGCTGTCTCTTAATACCAAAGTTGCATTTTACTAAATAAATCTTATTATTTTAGGTGGTCATCAGAGTTTAAAGATTTGAATTGGAATAATTGAAAACATAATTGAAACTGACAGGGTAAATGTTAAATGTAAAAGGTGAAAATCAGATACATGTTTTCTTCAGTCTAAACTGTTATAAAAATTACTATGATTTTGACCCAGTATTAAAATTCGAACATAATAATATCATAACTGATAATCAAATTTTTCAAGTCCCTAATCCTAATAGCTACTATCCACTGGGCACTTAACGCGGTGTCGGATCACGGCAATGCTTATTGCGAAACATGCTTGCGTCAGCACATTCGAACTGCACTTCTATGTTCTATAGGAATTAATGGAATCGTCTAATGCCTAAAATAATTAAAATTATGTATCTTACATTATATTTTAAAGCTAAAATATAATTAAGTAGGCAAGTAATCGGCAGTGTAGTTACCAATGAAAATTAACCTTCTACATTTATTTAAGCAATAAGTTTAACCTTTGAGTTTATTTAAGCTGAACTGTACGTTAACGTTGTGATTCGAAATACATAATAATTTCTTTCTAAAGCATACATTTTATTTAAAATTTTGTTTTAATATGTACTGTGATAAAATGAGGTGTAAAATAAATAATTAAAATACTTTAGCTGTAATAGCTACTCCACTGACTTAGAACGTAATCGGAGGAAAATACAGCCATGTACGTCACTGCTCGTCATACGAACGAACCAATCAGAGGCTCTGGTCTACATCACACTAACGAAATTTTTAAAATCGTTGATATAAATACAATTTTACCAATATGACTGTCGGAGAATCCGGTACTATGCTATGCACGACCGGTAGTACTGGAGGATCCTAGTATGAAGGCTTACGCCGGGGCTTAAGCGCCCTGGGGCCTGCTCACATCAAAGAGATTGGCCACCTTTGCGATGTGACATACTAAAAGCTGAAATATTGAAACTGAAATCGAACGAAACGGGGAATTCATTGCTATACCGGTCGATAGTAAATGAAGGCCCCAACCCAAGCACGTCAAATGCAACTTTACGCCGGGGCTTAAGCGCCCTGGGAGTTGTTCCTCATCAAAGAGACTGGCCACCTTTGCGATGAGTTGTGCGGAAACACCATAAGACTAAGTCTTGAGGACGAAGTGTTATGAGACCTTACGCCGGAGCTTAAGCGCTCTGGGGGTCTAGCATGGAAGCTGAACTTGATCACCTCAGTAACCATGTAGTGTTTAAGCTTTTGTTTTATAAAGTATTGGTGATGAAGTCTGGTAGCGTTACCGTTTAATGATCGCCAACGCAACGCTTCAGTGCCCTTAGTAAATCAAAAAAGCACAAAATACGTCTCGATCGCGTTTGCGTTAAAGTGTCAAATAGTATGAGAATTGTTAAACGCTAACGTGATCGAGACGTATTTCTTGGCCTGATCGGCGATTACACTCTGTTTAACACAACGGTCTCGTATCAACGCAAACGATAACGTTAACGATTGAAAAGAGACACATGTGGAAGGGGTCCTTTGAATTGCGATTGGGTTTGTGTGCGATCCGATCATGACGAAGAAACTATTATTAAAATACAATCTTGGGCATATATTTTAATATGCACATTAACCTAAAAAAATGTGTCAGAGTTATCATGATCTAAAATATATAATACAATAAAATACAAATATTCTTTATTGAACACCACAAAACTGATTGGCTGAAAAGATATAGAGCATTTTAGCTTTCTTTTCCCTCACGCAAATTTCAAATCATTTAATTTCATTGCAAAATCATGAATTAGTAATATATTGGGCATTTCTAGATCACTTTCATGAATTACTCAAAATATGATGGGCATTCTAGATCACTTTCATGAATTTCCCTCAAAACACATTGGGCATTCTAGATCACGGAGATCAGCGAGCGAGCCGGACAGGCGAAGCGAGCCGGAGTGATCTAGAATGCCCAATGTGTTTTGAGGGAAATTCATGAAAGTGATCTAGAATGCCCATCATATTTTGAGTAATTCATGAAAGTGATCTAGAATGCCCAATATATTACTACTCCGGTACACTTGACTTAAATGAAAGCTTAACTAATTAAAATTAGGTAGGTATAAAGCACATTTACTAACCTTATCAGTCGTTTTATTACACTTAATAAATACCTGAATTCGAGTGTTGGGTGAAACTAAATACCACTTAACACTACAAAATGTTTATAATTCTGATATTTATAGTCCAAATAACTGCTGAATCCTGACCACACTCGTTGATGACGCAACACTTCCTTTGTCTTACACGTAGGTACTCAGGTGCCGCCAGGTGCAATTAAGTTAACTCTCCAGTAATTAACTCTTCTTATAATTTTTTTTTTCTTCTGATTTCTTTAATCAGGCTCGATGGACCATATGTTGGGAATTAATCCTTGGACTTCAATAAAAAAGCGTAATTTTGCGAAACACGTAACTTTAATCTATCGTTACACAGCAATGCTTAAAAGATAATGCCAGAATGACATGACGGTTTGACAGATTTAATATTAGCCTTAATCCTAGTTAATACTACTTGTAGCTTCGTACAACTTATTGCTAATGTATTTGATTAGGAGTTACACGATGATGGATTCAGTCTTCAACAATACGCTTACCATCTACATCCTCATCATCATCCGTGCCACACTCGACGTAGGATTGCAGAGTCACACGTTTCGGACACATCCTCTTCAAATGACCCCTCACTCGGCACCGCTTGCATACGTGGTGTTTAAACCGGCACGCGTCCTGCTGATGTCCCGTGTAGCCGCACACCGCGCAGCCGCCGGCCACCACCCTGAGTACCTGGAGAGGGCCGTGCGCCCCGTCCACCGTATTCGCTGCTGCTTGCTGAGATCCCTGTCGTGCGTTCCGCATATTTTCAGCTGTTTCTAATGCCTTATTTATCGTCAGGTCTGCCATTTTCATCGTAAAAAGTTTATCACGTTCGGGTCCGTGTACCATTCCGAGCACAAAACGATCGCGTAGGAGCTCGCCGAACATGTTCGCGCTAAATTCACAGCCAGACCGCGCACGCGAGCTGCCCATTCTGCCATCGTTTCACTTGCATTTTGAGTCGCACTGTGGAATGTATATCGTTCCGCAAACCCACACTTTTTGGATTGAAAATGTTCATCGAGTAACTTCACTACATCCGCATAAACTACTTTCCCGAGTGGTTCCGGCAAGGCTAGGTCGCGCACTAATCTGTAGGTAGGCTCTGCTAAACTACTCAGCAATATGGCATGCCGCTTAACACCGCCTTTGTCTCTGCAGTCTATCCTTGTAGATTGACCACTCGTGCACTTCATGATTGAACGTTGCTAGCGATCCAACCGAAATTTTGGCCATTCTCACGCGCGTAACTAAATATTAATGTTTAATTTTTTTAACTCGTCGCCACTGTTACTTTCCACCAGAGGGAGTCACCGAAAAGACAAATGAGAGACAGGAACCACTCTCATAGACACGTATATTAAGACTGGCTCGACGCGGGGCGCAGCCGCGTTATTACTTATGACTACCCACATAACAACACCGAATGGGAACTCTCCGCTACTAGTTTTCAAACCATCGTGTCACATTTCGGTCAACCAAATATCGACTTATTCGCTTCCCGCACCAACGCCAAGTGCACAAACTTTGTCTCTTGGAGACCTGATCCAGACGCAATGGCTGTAAATGCCTTTACTATAAGCTGGAGTGAATGTTATTTTTACGCATTCCCCCCATTCTCCATAATATTGAATTGTTTAAAGAAAATTATGGATGGCAGGGCACACGGAATACTTGTTTTCCCTTATTGGCCTTCACAGCCATGGTTTCCCTTATTACAAGGGTTATTACAGTCCGACATTCTGTTCCTACGCCCTAATGGGAATCTTTTACGATCTCATTCCAGAGAACACCATCGACCTCATGGTAGCATCGCTCTCCGATAGTACCGTAAAACAGTATAATGTTGCCTATAAGGCATGGTGGCGGTTTTGTGACAATAGAAATATTAATCCATTTCAACCATCTGTATTTCCTATTTATCCTTTTTGACTGACCGGTTTAATGAAGGTTGTTCATACGGAAGTCTCAATTCCCATAGATCGGCGCTATCATTACTTCTCAGAAACAAGATAGGTTCAGACGAACAAGTAAGTCGATTGCTAAAAGGAGCTTATAAATTGTTAGTAATATGTATGTGGGTAGATGAGGCGTATCGAAATTGTAAGGTAGTTTGTCAGTCGGAATATAGCTTTGTTACAAATAACTGCGTTCCTGATTTCAGCGCCTATTCCTTCCTGAAATAACAGTGGCAACGAGTCAGTACGGACTTTACACGTGTTGAAAAGTGATTGTGGAACTTGAGCAAGATGGCAAAAGTATCTTTAGGATTACTTAGTGCATTTAACCACGAAACACAAGAATGGAGTTTATACAAGGGCCGCTTATTGCAGTGGTTTTTAGCAAACGACATTGACGAGAATTCAGACAAGTCGGGCGCTAAGCGCAGAGCTATTTTACTGAGTAGTTTAGCGGAGACTACCTACCGACTCGCAACGCCATTAGCAGCACCGAGAGACGTTGTCGTTTGTCGCCGTGACGACATTACTGGACGACCATTTTAAAATAAAGAAAAGCAGTTTTGCGGAGCGACACAACTTTTTTAGTGCAGTTCAAATGCCAGATGAATCTTTTGCTGACTGGGCGGCACGTATCCGCGGCTTGGCGTTACATTGCGCTTTTAAGGAAACTAGTCTCGAGGAATCATTAAGGGACCGCTTCGTGCTGGGCATGACCGGAGGTCCAGAGAGAGATCGGTTGTTTACTGAGCCCTTGGAAGGGCTTACTATCGCGAAGACGGTACAGCTGGCGGAGAGCACCCGTTGCGCGAGGCAAGGCGCGCAGCAGCCGGCGGGGCGAGCGGGCCCGGGGCCGCTAGACGTGCACAAGTTGGCGGCGCGCGCGCCGGCCGGCCCGGCCCGCGATCAGCGGCGTTCGCAGGGACCAGAGTCGGGAACAGGCCAGGATCCCAGATTTAAAGTGCAGTGTTCGGTTTGTGGCTACTTTGGTCATGATAGTAGGAAGTGCAAGTTTAGGAATGCGTCATGTAGGAAATGCGGCTCAAAAGGACATCTAATACGAGTTTGCAATGCAAAGCAGTCAAACCAGTATTTTTTACAGTGCTGTTCAGATGAAGACGAAGGTAAGCAGTTATTTTTTAATATTCGTAGTCATCTGGGTGAACCGATGCAGGAATCAGTTTTAGTTGACGATGTTTGTTTGGAGTTCGAAATTGATACGGGTTCGGCTGTTACAGCTATCTCAGAGAAATTGTATGCAAAACATTTTAATAGTTATCCATTATTTAACTGTAATAAGATTTTACGAAGTTACGATGGCACTTTAATTAAATGTCTGGGCACATTAACACTTCCCTTTTTATATAAAACAGAAACGCAAAACATAGACGTATTTGTAATAAAAGGCGGCGGCCCGCCGTTGTTGGGTCGCGATTTTATAGCAAAATTTAACCTACAAATCTGTCCAGTACAAACTTGCAAGATGGAGAATGACTTACAATCTCTTTTAGCCAAAAATTTCCACCTTTTTGAGGATAAGTTAGGTTGTTGCAAGACCACGGTAGTTGGACTGCATTTGAAACCAGACGCGACTCCCGTCTTTCACAAGGCGAGGCCCGTTCCGTTTGCCTTGCGCCAGAAGCTGGAACAGGAGCTAGACCGGTTGGTGGCGTTAGGTATTATCGAACCGGTAACATTTTCAGACTTCGCAAGTCCCATTGTACCAGTTTTAAAAAAAGATGGTAGTTTGCGGTTGTGTGCAGACTACTCGGCAACGCTTAACAAACGGTTAGTAATTGAAAAGTACCCTCTTCCTCGCGTTGATGAGCTGTTTGTCAGACTCTCCGGGGGCGTCTAGTTTACAAAACTTGATTTGTCCGGGGCGTACAATCAATTAAGATTAGACCCAAGTTCACAAGGGTTAACTTGCATAAATACCCACAAGGGTTTGTATAAGTACATTAGGTTTGTGTTCGGGTTGTCAAGCGCTCCGGCTATTTTCCAACGAACCCTAGAAAAAATCCTCGCGGGTGTGGACGGGGTGTTACAATTTTTAGATGACATCTTAATAACAGGTAATTCGCGAGAGCAGCATCTCGCGCGATTGCGGGAAGTATTTAAAAGACTAAGTTCAGCGGGATTGATATTAAAAAGAGAAAAAAATAGTTTTTTTCAAGACTCCGTCTCATATTTAGGCTTCGTATTCGACAAACAGGGGCTACATAAGTCACCAGAGAAAGTGGAGGCCATTGTGAATGCCAAAGCACCGTCCAATGTTACCGAATTAAAATCGTTCTTCGTAAACTACTACAGGAATTTTATTAACAATGCATCCGGTATTTTATATCCATTGCATCAACTATTGCAAAAAATGCAAAATGGGTGTGGTCTAGAGATCAAAACGACGCATTTAAAATGATAAAAACAGAACTTGCATCTGATAGCACGTTAGCTCATTTCGACCCCGATGCAAAAATAATTCTAACCGTGGATGCGTCACCATTTGGTCTGGCGGCTATTTTATCTCAACAAGATAAAGTTAGAAAGGCCGGTTTCTTTTATGTCTAGAAGCCTTAATGCGGCTGAAAAAAGGTACAG